>JASEVX010000009.1:783326-935826 GCA_031761405.1 Serripes groenlandicus | reverse complement strand
ATCTCGTCGTATATCAGGTAGTAAAGTCTTATACAGATGTAATCTGGTCGTATATCAGTTAGTAAAGGTTTATACAGATCTAATCTGGTAGTGTATCAGTTTGTAAAGGCTTATACAGATATAATCTGGTCGTGTATTAGTTAGTAAAGGCTTATATATATCTAATCTGGTCGTATATCAGTTAGTAAAGGCTTATAAAGATCAAATCTGGTCGTATATCAGTTAGTCAAGGCTTATACAGATCTAATCTGGTCGTATATCAGTTTGTAAATATATAATCTGGTCGTGTATCAGTTTGTAAAGGCGTATACAGATATAATCTGGTCGTGTATCAGTTTGTAAAGGCTTAAAAATATCTAATCTGGTCGTATACCAGTTAGTAAAGGCTTGTACAGATATAATCTGGTCGTAGATCAGTTAGTAAAGGCTTATACAGATCTAATCTGGTCGTATACCAGCTAGTAAAGGCTTATACAGATCTAATATGGTCGTATATCAGATTGTAAAGGCTAATATAGATCTAATCTGGTCGTATATCAGTTAGTAAAGGCTTATAAAGATCAAATCTGGTCGTATATCAGTTAGTCAAGGCTTATACAGATTTAATCTGGTCGTATATCAGTTTGTAAAGATATAATCTGGTCGTGTATCAGTTTGTAAAGGCTTATACAGATTTAATCTGGTCGTGTATCAGTTTGTAAAGGCTTAAAAAGATCTAATCTGATCGTATATCAGTAAGTAAAGGCTTATAAAGATCTAGTCTGGTCGTATATCAGTTAGTCAAGGCTTATACAGATCTAATCTGGTCGTATATCAGTTTGTAAAGATATAATCTGGTCGTGTATCAGTTTGTAAAGGCTTATACAGATATAATCTGGTCGTGTATCAGTTTGTAAAGGCTTAAAAAGATCTAATCTGGTCGTATATCAGTAAATAAAGGCTTAAAAAGATCTAATCTGGTCGTATATCAGTAAATAAAGGCTTAAAAAGATCTAATCTGGTCGTATATCAGTAAATAAAGGCTTAAACATATCTAATCTGGTCGTATATCAGTAAATAAAGGCTTATAAAGATCTAATCTGGTCGTATATCAGTAAGTAAAGTCTTGTACAGATATAATCTGGTCGTAGATCAGTTAGTAAAGGCTTATACAGATCTAATATGGTCGTATACCAGCTAGTAAAGGCTTACACAGATCTAATTTGGTCGTTTATCAGTTAGTAAAGTATTATAAAGATATAATCTGGTCGTATATCAGATTGTAAAGGCTAATAAATATCTAATCTGGTCGTATATTATTTTGTTAAGGCTTATACATATCTAATCTGGTCGTATATCAGTTTGTAAAGACTGATACAGATCTAGGTTTATCGTATATCAGTTTGTAATGTCTGAAACATATTTAAGCTGGTCGTATGTCAGTTTGTAAATGCTGATACGGATCTAATATGGTCACAAATCAGTTTGTAAGGGCTGTTTAAGATATAAACTTGGCGTATATCACTTTATAAAGGTTGATAAAGATCTAAGTTGGTCGTATACCGATTTATAAAGGCTGATACAGATCTAATCTGGTCGTAAATCAGTTTATAAAGGCTGATAAAGATCTAAGTTGGTCGTGTATCAGTTTGTATAGGCTGATAGAGATCTAAGCTGGTCGTATATCAGTGTGCAAAGGCTGAAACAGATCTAAGCAGGTCGTAAAAATCCGAAGGTCGTTTTATCCCGAACCTAGCTAAATCATGTTCTGTTTATTCATAGACGGTCAGTGAATTCTCCCACATAGGCCCGTTTATCCATAGACGGCCAGTGAATTCACCCCAATGGACCCGTATTCAGGCTAGCACGAGTCTTCCCTGTTCACAGAAGCAACAATACCATGCTTCGTTTGTCAGGCCTCATATAACTTAATCTCTCTCTTCTTTCAGCTAAGAACTATGTCGTCTGTATTTAAAGAGCCTCAATGTTTAATGTTCACGGAACTAAGTACGGGAAAACTCCGACTAGATCAACAGGTGTTGGATCAGATTGCCTCGGTGAAGTCCATCAATTCTATTGCGATAACCGGGCTTTACAGAACAGGGAAATCCTACCTTCTGACTCGACTAGCTGGTCAATATAAAGGTAAATTATTGCTGTTACCGTTGATTAACCATCACTATAGAAGTAAACTATTGATGTTACCCTAGACTAGTTGGACGATATAAAGGTAAGTTTTTAATGTTATCATGGACTAGCTTGACAATATAAAGGTAAATTATTAATGTAACCCTGGACTAGCTTGACAATATAAAGGTAAAATATTAGTGCTACCCAGGACTAGCTTGACACTATAAAGGAAAAATATTAGTGTTACCCTGGACTAGCTGGACAATATAAAGGTAATCTATTAATGTTACCCTTGACTAACTGGTCAATATAAAGGTAAACTATAAATGTTACTCCGTACTAGCTGGACAGTATCAAGGTAAATTATTGCTGTTACCGTTGACTAACCAGTCAATATAGAGGTAAACTATAAATGTTACCCTAGACTAGTTGGACAATATAAAATTAAATTATTAGTGTTACCCTGGACTAGCTGGTCAATATAAAGGTTAACTAATAATGTTACCATGGACAAGCTTGACAATATAAAGGTAAATATTAATGTAACCCTGTACTAACTTGACAATATAAAGGTAAACTATTAATGTTACCATGGACTAGCTTGACAATATCAAGGTAAATATTAATGTAACCCTGTACTAGCTTGTCAATATAAAGGTAAACTATTAATGTAACCATGAACTAGCTTGTCAATATAAAAGTAAATATTAATGTAACCCTGTACTAGCTTGACAATATAAAGGTTAAATAATAATGTTACCATGGACTAGCTTGACAATATGAAGGTAAATATTAATGTAACCCGGTACTAACTTGACAATATAAAGGTAAACTATTAATGTTACCATGGACTAGCTTGACAATATTAAGGTAAATATTAATGTAACCCTGTACTAGCTTGTCAATATAAAGGTAAACTATTAATGTAACCATGAACTAGCTTGTCAATATAAAGGTAAATATTAATGTAATCCTGTACTAGCTTGTCAATATAAAGGTTAACTATTAATGTTACTATAGAATAGCTTGACATTATAAAGGTAAATATTAATGTAACCCTGTACTAGCTTGACAATATACAGTATAAAGGTAAATATTAATGTAACCCTGTTATAGCTTGACAATATAAAGGTAAACTATTAGTGTTACCCTGGACTAGCCTGACACTATAAAGGTTAACTATGAGTGTTACCCTGGACTAGCTGGACAATACAAAGGTAAACTAGTAATGTTACCATGGACTAGTTGGACAATATAAAGACAAAATATTAATGTTACCCTAGACTAGCTGGTCAATATAAAGGTAAACTATTTATGTAACTCTGTACTAGCTGCACAATATAAAGGTAAATTATTGCTGTTAACGTTGACTATCAAGTCAATATAAAGGTAATTTATTCATGTTACCCTCGAATATCCAGTCAATATAAAGGTACTTTATTCATGTTACCTTCGAATATCCAGTCAATATAACGGACATTTATTCATGTAACCCTCGACTGATGTTATCCTCGACTAGCTGGTAAATATAAAGGTAATTCATTTATGTTACCATTGACTAGTTAGTCAATATAAAGGTAAAATAGTCATATAACCCTCGAGTAGCTGGTCAATATAAAAGTAAACTATCAATGTATCTATTTTTGTCTTCTGTCTTGACTAACAGGCTTATATCAATGGAATTGTTTTATATAACTTTCGACTACCTGGCCAATATAACGGTGCTTCAGATGTATATATATACATATATTGGTAGATTCGGCTTGATCTCTTCAAGCATATGTGTGTTAGGACAATATGAATACAATATGAATACATCCTTACTATGTTTCCAATGGTTAAGGTTAGGGTTAGGGTAAGCCTTACCCATCATTACCAATCAAGGGTTACCCAGTGTATTAGGGTACCCAAAGTTATGAGGGTTACCCAGGGTTAGCTTTACAGGTTAGGGTTACCCAGGGTAAGCTTTACAGGTTAGGGTTAGCCTTTCTCATCCTTACATATCAAGGGTTACCTAAAGTTATTAGGGTACCCAAAGTTATTAGGGTTAGCCAGGGTTAGCATTACGGGTTAGGGTTAGCCAAAGTTATTAGGGTACCAGAAGATATTAGGGTACCCAAAGTTATTAGGGTTACCCAGGGTTAGCTTTACAGGTTAGGATTACCCATGGTAAGCTTCACAGGTTAGGGTTAGCCTTTCTCATCGTTACATATCAAGGATTACCCAAAGTTATTAGGGTACCCAAAGTTATAAGGGTACTAAAAGTTATTAGGGTTAGCCATGGTTAGCCAGGGTTAGGGTTAGCCAAAATTATTAGTGCACCCAAAGTCATTAGGGTTACTCAGGGTTAGCTTTACATGTTAGGATCAGCCGTTCTCATCGTTACGTATCAAGGATTACCCAAATTTATTAGGGTTAGCCATGATTAGCTTTACAAGTTAGGATGAGGCAAAGTTATAAGGGTACCCAAAGTAACTAGGGTACCCAAAGTTATTAGGGGTAGCCAGGGTTAGCTTTACAGGTTAGGATTAGCCAAAATGATTAGGGTACCCAAAGTTATTAGGGTTACTCAGAGTTAGCTTTACAGGTTAGGGTTACCCAGGGTAAGCTTTACAGGAGTCATGGTCACATATCAAGGGTTACCCAAATGTATTAGGGTACCCTAAGTTATTAGTTATAGCCATGGTTAGCTTTACAGGTTAGGATTAGCCAAAGTTATTAGGGTACCCAAAGTAATTAGGGTACCCAAAGTTATTAGGGTTAGCCAGGGTTACCTTTACAGGTTAGAGTTAGCCAAAGTTATTAGGGTTACCCAGGGTTAGCTTTACGGGTTAGGGTTAGCCTGGGTAAGCCTTGTTACTAAAAATGGCTTTATTAATTAGGCTGGCAGCATACCCGTTAGTCTTTACTTACGGTTACCTAATAAAGAATACACATCTAGGGAAGGGACGGAGCTACATGAACATATCAACACCATAGTACTAGTACAAACAACTTAACCCGTTATAGTTTTTCTCCAGATTGACCGAACTATGACCAGACCAATTATTTAGCCTTCCTTATCGTTACATATCAAGGGTTACCAAGGGTTAGGCCAACTATCTTTGCGACGTTTGACAAAAGTCTATGTGGAAAAGCAGCCAGTTGTTTGGAAAGATTGTTGTGTGGAGTACTTTTTTGAGAAAACCAGGATACATATGGGTAGCTAAAATGAGCGCCGTGATATGACCGAAAAATTGTTGAAAATGGCGTTACACAAAAATCAATCAGTCAATCAATGTTGGTTTTCTCTGAACGGCTCAAATCAATAAAAAAAAACCATTAAGAACAGATTAAAAGCATGTTCACCATGCTAGATAACACTAACCTTGGGTTGGTATCCTGATTATTCAATATAATCCAATTATAAATACACAATTAAATAACAGCTTCCAAAACAATTCAAGCTCAAATTAATAACGATTACAAATGTCACAAAAAAAGAATCACAGCATATTTCAATAAGACAAAGATTAAAATTGTTCGATTCATAAAGCATCCGTACTCGACGACGTTTAGACAGCAACTGAAAAAAGATGCATGCTATTTAGTGGGTTAGCCTGGGTAAGTCTTGTTTCTAAAAATAGCAACCAATGAAATCACAGAAAAAAACATCAGCCAATGAAAATGGATGATCAAGATGATCAAAATGATATTTTTCGCCAAAGTCCCCTACCCTAACCCTAACCCTACACACGTGAACTTACGTGAGCTTACGTGTACCTACGTGTACCTACGTGTACCTACGTGTACCTATGTGTACCTACGTGTACCTACATGGACATACGTGGATCTACGTGTACCTACGTGTAGCTACGTGTACTTACGTGTACCTACGTGCACCTACGTGCACCTACGTGTACCTACGTGTACCTACGTGCACCTACGTGTACCTACGTGTACCTACGTGTACCCACGTGTACATACGTGTACATACGTGTACCTACGTGAACCTACGTGTACCTACGTGTACCACAGTTAATCCAGTACTAACCATGCTCACCCACATGCTCACTGAGCTAACCGAGAAACTGAACCACCGGTACAGTGATGCTATCCCAAAAATACTTTCAAGCTGACCAAACTGGTAGTACTGCTGACTGACCTGACTTTGATGGTGATCCAGCTGACCCAGGACCTGACTATGCTGACAAACATGCTAACCGAACTGACCGACCTTGAGTTGCTTGACTTTGACTTATAATCTGAAAAGAATGATGTTAGAGGTGACCGTTAACTGCTGACTCAACTTACCCATATTGGTCGAAGCAAGGTTACTTTGTATACGTGTACCTATGTGTACCTACGTGTACCTACGTGTACTTATGTGTACCTATGTGAACTTACGTGTACCTACGTGTACATACGTGTACCAAAGTTGATCCAGTACCTAACCATGTTGACCCACATGCTAACCAAGCTTACCGAGAAACTGAATAACCGGTACATTGATGCTATCCCAAAAGGACTTTCAAGCTGACCAAACTGACTGAGAAACTCCTGATCGACCTGACTGTGATGGTTACCGTCTGACTTTGATGGTGATCAAGCTGACCAAGGACCTGATTATGATGACCAACATGATAAACCGACCTGACCAACCATGAGTTACTTGACTTAGACCCATACTCTGAAAAGAATGCTGTTTGAGGTGAACGTTAACTGCTGACTCAGCTAACCCATCTTGGTCGAAGCAAGGTTACTTTCTATACGTGAACCTACGTGTACCTACGTGTACCTACGTGTACCTACGTGTACCTACGTGTACCTACGTGTACCAAAGCTGATCCAGAACCTAACCATGCTCACCAAAATGCTAACCGAGCTAACCGAGAAACTGAACCACCGGTACATTGATGCTATCCCAAAAGGACTTTCAAGCTGACCAAACTGGCAGTACTGCTGACTGACCTGACTTTGATGGGGACCCAGATGACTTTGATGGTGACCCAGCTGACTTTGATGGTGAACAAGCTGACCCAGGACCTGACTTTGCTGACCAACAGGCTAACTGAGCTGACCGACCATGAGTTACTTGAGTTTGACCCATTATATGAAAGGAATGCTTTTTTGCGGTGAAAGCAATAGGTCTTAATACTCATAGCAAAATGATGCACATGAATTCGTTCGAATGTATTTTTACGAAATGCTTGTTTGACGTGTAACGCAAACAAATGATTTTAAAAACGTGTTATTTGTATTTACACAACGGCTATCCGAAGAGATTTTTGAAAAACACAGAATTTATAATAAATTATTGGTCCTATGGCGGTAGCCGACAGAGAATAAGAGGTCGGATTGAAACTAGCGGAGATGTCAATTCGTCGAGTAGTTAAAAACCTTATTAAAATTGAAAGTTTTTGAATTCTATTTAAAAACATTTTTCAAGCTGATTTTATCAATAGTTTTAACCACATTAGAACATTTAATATTAGATAGCTTATTACATGAAAGACGTCAAGACGTTACGTTACGCTATCGGTCACTTGACCATGAATATATTTTTTTATAAATCTCAATGATAAAATTGTTTTATTATGCATTCATATCAATACTGAGCTGTACAGTATACCCAATGTCATGCGTCCTAAGAAAATACGATTGTGTAAAGTCCGTATGTAAATCCCATTGAATTTGTATATGAAGAGCTTAATCAACGCATTAGACGGCTACTTAGGTGTGTTAAGGTTAGGTAAGATTAAGGTAAGGTGGGTTAGGGTTATGTGGGTTAGGGTTATGTGTGTTAGGGTTATGTGGGTAAGGGTTATGTGGGTTATGGTTATGTGGGTAAGGGTTATGTGGGTTAGGATTATGTGTGTTAGGGTTATGTCGGTTAGGGTTATGCGGGTTAGGAGTAGGTGGGTTAACCCACATAACCCTCACCCACCTAACCCTAAACCAGGATTTGGCTAATTTTTTAATTTGGATATGAATATTAAGTAACAACCCTTGCACTGGGTTAACATATTAATCCGATCAGTTCTCTATCAACCGTCGTAGTGTTAAGACGTGTTTTCGTTTAGTGTGTGTGGATATAATTTAATTATTAATAAAAGGACAACTAATAGGTAAAATACTTGTTTGTCGTTTGATTATGGACAGGTGGGGGTATATGGTTACCTTAGTTAGGGTTAGGGTACAGGGTTAACCCTTCAACTTCAAATCTTTAGATATCAAAGTCTGTAGAAAAGCAAAAATGAAATTTCGGTAACGATCAAATTTTCGCTGTACGGATACAGATCACTGATCATTGCAAGAAGAAAACTTGTTAAACACGTTCCGAGTTAAACAATCTTGTTGGTTGGAGGAAGATTGCCAATACCAAATGATGCAGTGCCGTGTGCAATTCAAATTTGAAAATACACCACGTGACTGCACCAGCCAATCAAATCGTCTTCCAGTTCAATACTATTACTGTACTGCTAAATATATAGTTATCATCAGCACCAGCCAATCAAATCGTCTTGACGTTCCGATACCAAATGATGCAGTGTCGTGTGCAATTCAAATTAAAAAATATATCAAGTGACTGCACCAGCCAATCAAATCGTCTTCCAGTTCAATACTATTACAGTACTGCTAAATATATAGCTACCATCACCACGTGACATAGGAACGTAATACACTTGCCCACCACCATTTGATCATGATCACTTTATCATCACGGCAAAGTGCTTATACCCTAACCCAAATACTATACATATTTTGTAATTATTATGATAAACAATTGTTCTAGCAACAGAACCAATTTTAGGGTAATTGCTCTGATACTTTTTAAGATATTTGATACAACCTAAGGTGGAGGGTTAGCTGTGCCTTTCAGTATATATCACATTAATTTCCAGATATGGAATATTTTGTGTCATGTGATCAAAAGTGGGCGGTCTTCCCCATCCCCGATTCCCCATTTCGTCAAAATGCCTATACCCTAACACTAACACTAACCCTTACCCTAACCCTATTGAGTAAGTAAGGAGATGATGGAAGTAGTGCTATTTCAAGCCCGGTAGCTCACAAAGAACACCTCACAACTATGCTACACCTCCCATGTCATGATGTTTAGATTGAATACAATAAATAATGAAGCGGTAAACTCTACAATGGACAAATACAACATGATGTTTGGATTGAATACAATAAATAATGAAGCAATTAACTCTAAATGGACTAATACAACATGATGTTTGGATTGAATACAATAAATAATGAAGCAGTAAACATGATGTTTGGAATGAATACAATAAATAATGAAACAGTAAACATGATGTTTGGAATGAATACAATTAATAATGAAGCAGTAAAATCTATAGTGGACCAATTCAACATGATGCTTGGAATGAATACAATTGATAATGAAGCAGTAAATATAAGTGGACTAATACAAAATGATGTAAGGAATGAATACAATAAATAATGAAGCAGTAAACTCTACAGCGGTCTTAAACAACATGATGTTTGGATTGAATACAATAAATAATGAAACAGTAAACTCAACTGTGAACCAATACAACATGATGTTTGGAATGAATCTAATAAATAATGAAGCAATTAACTCTAAGTGGATCAATACAACATGAATACAATAAATAATGAAGCAGTAAACTCTAAGTGAATCAAAAGAACATGATGTTTGGAATGAATACAATAAATAATAAAGCAGTTAACTCTAAGTGGACCAAAAGAACATGATGTCTGGAATGAATACAATAAATAATGAAGCAGTAAACTATACTGTGCACCAATTCAACATGATGTTTGGATTGAATACAATAAAAATGAAGCAGTAAACATGATGTTTGGAATGAATACAATTAATAATGAAGCAGTAAAATCTATAGTGGACCAATTCAACATGATGCTTGGAATGAATACAATTAATAATGAAGCAGTAAACTCTATAGTGGACCAAAGCAACATGATATTTGGAATGAATACAATCAATAATGAAGCAGTAAATATAAGTGGACTAATACAAAATGATGTAAGGAATGAATACAATAAATAATGAAGCAGTAAACTCTACAGCGGTCTTAAACAACATGATGTTTGGATTGAATACAATAAATAATGAAATAGTAAACTCAACTGTGAACCAATACAACATGATGTTTGGAATGAATACAATAAATAATGAAGCAATTAACTCTAAGTGGATCAATACAACATGAATACGATAAATAATGAAGCAGTAAACTCTAAGTGGATCAAAAGAACATGATGTTTGGAATGAATACAATAAATAATAAAGCAGTAAACTCTAAGTGGACCAAAAGAACATGATGTTTGGAATGAATACAATAAATAATGAAGCAGTAAACTATACTGTGCACCAATTCAACATGATGTTTGGAATGAATAAAATAAATAATGAAGCAGTAAACTCTATAGTGGACCAATACAACATGATGGTTGAAATGAATACAATAAATAATGAAGCAGTAAACTCTAAGTGGACTAATACAACATGATGTTTGGAATGAATACAATAGATAATGAAGCATTAAACTCTATAGTGGACAAAAACAACATAATATTTGGAATGAATACAATAAATAATGAAGCAGTAAACTCTACTGTAGACCAATTCAACATGAAGTTTGGATTGAATACAAGAAATAATGAAGCAGTAAACTCTATAGTGGACCAATACAACATGATGGTTGGAATGAATACAATAAATAATGAAGCAGTAAACTATACTGTGCACCAATTCAACATGAAGTTTGGATTGAATACAAGAAATAATGAAGCAGTAAACTCTATAGTGGACGAATACAACATGATGGTTGGAATGAATACAATAAATAATGAAGCAGTAAACTCTAAGTGGACTAATACAACATGATGTTTAGAATGAATACAATAAATAATGAATCAGTAAACTCTATAGTGGACAAAAACAACATAATGTTTGGAATGAATACATTAAATAATGAAGCAGTAAACTTTACAGTGGAACAAAACAACATGATGTTTGGAATTTATACAATAAATAATGAAGCAGTTAACATGATGTTTCGAATGAATACAATAAATAATGAAGCAGTAAACTCTATAGTGGACCAGTTAGCTCTACAGTGGGACAAAACATCATGATGTTTGGATTGAATACAACAAATAATGTAGAAGTAAACATGATGTTTGGAATGGATACAATAAATAATGAAGCAGTAAACTCTACCCTACTTGCACCAATACAACATGATGTTTGGAATAAATACCATAAATAATGAAGCAGTAAACTCTATAGTGGACCAAAACAACATGATGTTTGGAATGAATACAATAAATAATATAACAGTGAACATGATGTTTGGAATGAATACAATAAATAATGAAGCAGTAAACTCTACCCAACTTGGACCAATACAACATGATGTTTGGAATGAATACAAAAAAATATGAAGCTGTAAACATGATGTTTGGAATGAATACCATAAATAATGTAGGAGTTAACATGATGTTTGGAATGAATACAATAAATAAGGAAGGAGTTAACATGATGTTTGGAATGAATACAATAAAAAATGAAGCAGTAAACTCTACAGTGGAACAAAACAACATGATGTTTCGAATGAATACAATAAATAATGAAGCAGTAAACCCTATAGTGGACAAATACCACATGATGTTTGAAATAAATACAAAAAATAATTAAGCAGTTAACAGGCTGTTTGGAATGAATAAATAAATAATGAAGCAGTAAACTTTATAGTGGACAAACACAACAGGATGTTTGGAATGAATACAATAAATAATAAAGCAAACTTTTTTCTGAGTTTGAAAGTATAAAGCCTTTCCCTCAAACGACAACTCTGAAGCAGACGACTTTTGTCAACAATTGGAAAATCTCTGTAATTGCATGGATGACCTTTAACAAAAAGTAGAAAACATTGTGGCAAAAGGAGAAATTGCATGTTTTGTGCAATTTCTTCTCTTGTCACTATGTTTTCAAAAAGCTGTCTGCTGCAGAGGCATCAGAAAGCGTCTATATGAAGGAAAGGGAAAGTAATATTGACTTGCCAATAATCATTTGTCCCCAAGGGATCCGACATTCAATTCTTTGTTTGTATATAGAGGAATGTTCGAAATATATATGTGGATTCGTAATTGTGCTAGGGGCGTCCTTAAATTTTGAAAACAATGGTGGAATCTGGTGCATTCTGGGCGTTCTGAGGTGCTTTATTTAGTACTGGAATGTTTGATATAGAAATGTAATCAAGTACTCATACAGTCTGCAACTTAGGCTGAATTTTTATTTGTCATAATCATGTGGATTCAGTGGCGTACTCGCGTATAGGCACAGCTACGCAGCATATTTTTTGTAACACGAAGGATAGTCATCCGAGGCCTCTGAAGTGATGTAACAAAATTGACGGCTTCATGCAAAATGATTGATTGTAACTGCATATTGTAACAATATGTAGTTACAACCGTTTTACATAAAGCCCACAAATCTGATGACTTAATAACCCACACACAGGACATCTGAGCTGATAAATTGCAAAACATATGATTAAAAATACTGTTAACCAATATAAATAAACGACAGTTTAATCATTTAATCAAGTAATGAGCAATTTTTTCTTTTACCACAATGTTTTCAAAAGTCGTTTGTTAATTAAACTGTCGCATGATTCAAACTTAAAAAGTACTTGTTCATGTGAAAATGCTATTATATTCACAGTATAAATTGAACTGTCGCAAGATTCAAACGTAACAAGGTCAGGCTATTATATTGACTGTGTAAATTGATCTGTCATATAATTCAAACATAACAAGGTACTTGTTCATGTGAACAGGCTTGTATTGTGACTGCATAAATGGAACTGTCGCATGATTCAAACTTAAAAAGGTACTTGTTCATGTGAAAAGGCTATTATATTTACAGTGTAAATTGAATTTTCTCATGATTCAAACATAACAATGTCCATGTTTATGAGAATAGGCTATTATGTCGCATGATTCAAACTTAAAAAGGTACTTGTTCATTTGAACAGGGTATTATATTCACAGTGTAAATTGAACTGTCGCATGATGCAAACATAACAAGGTACTTATTCATGTGAAGAGTCTATTATATTGACTGTGTAAATTGATCTGTCATGTGATTCAAACATAACAAGGTACTTGTTCATGTGAACAGGCTTGTATTATGACTGTGTAAATGGAACTGTCGCATGATTCAAACATAACAAGGTACTTGTTCATTTGAACAGGCTATTATTGTGTCTGTGTGCATTGAACTGCCACTTGATGCAAACATAACAAGGTACTTGCTCATGTGAACTGGCTATAATATTGACTGTGTAAATTGAACTGTCACATGATTCAAACATAACAAGGTTCTTTTTTATTTGAACAGGCTATTATATTGACTGTGTAAATTGAACTGTCGCATGATTCACACATAATAAGGTCCTTGTTCATTTGAACAGGCTGTTATATTGAGTGCGTAAATTGAACTGTAGTATGATTCAAACATAACAAGGAACTTGTTCGTGCGAACAGACTATTATATTGACTGTGTAAATTGAACTGTCACATGATTCAAACATAACAAGGTCCTTGTTAATGTGAACAGGCTATAATATTGACTGTGTAAATTGAACTATCACATTATTCAAACATAACAAGGTACTTGTTCATTTGAACAGGCTATTTTTTTTTCTGTGCGAATTGAACTGTCACAGGATGCAAACATAACAAGGTACTTGTTCATTTGAACAGGCTAGTATTGTGACTGTGTAAATTGAACTGTCACATGATTCAAACACAATAAGGTACTTATTCAGTTGAACAGGCTATTATTGTGTCTGTGGAAATTGAACTGGCGCTTGATGCAAATATAACAAGGTACTTGTTCATTTGAACAGGCTATTATATTGACTGTGTAAATTGAACAGTCGCATGATTCAACCATAACAAGGTACTTGTTTATGTGAACAGGCTATTATTGTGACTGTGTAAATTTAACTGTTACATATTTCAAACATAACAAGGTTCTTGTTCATGTTAATATACTTTTATATAGACAGTTTTAATTGAACTGTCATATGATTCAAACATAACAATGTACTCGTTCATTTGAACAGGCTATTATTGTGTCTGTGTAAATTGAACTGTCACTTGACGCAAACACAATAAGGTATTGTTCATTTGAACAGGCTATTATTGTGTCTGTGTAAATTGAACTGGCGCATGATTAAAAAATATCAAGGTACTTATTCATTTGAACAGGCTATTGTTGTGTCTGTGTAAATTGAACCGTCACGTTATGCAAACACAATAAGGTACTTATTCATTTAAACAGACTATTATTGTGTATGTGTAAATTGAACTGTCGCGTGATTCAAACATAACAATGTATTGTTCATATGAACATGCTATTATTGTGACTGTGTAAATTGAACTGTCGCATGATTCAAACATAACAAGGTATTTTTCATACGAACAGTCTATCATTGTGTCTGTGTAAATTGAACTGTCGCATTATTTAAGCTTAACAAGGTACTTATTCATTTGTACAGGCTATTATTGTGTCTGTGTAAATTGAACTGAGACATGATTCAAACAGAATAAAGTACTTATTCATTTGAACAGGCTATTATTGTGTCTGTGTAATTTGAACTGAGGCATGATTCAACTATAACTAGGTACTTATTCATTTGAATAGGCTTTTATCACTTGCAGACATCTTTCTTACTCACGGATGTTAGAAAATTAAATTATACTCAACTTTCGACGAAGGTTTTTTTTTTTTACTCACGATGTTAAAAATTCAATTCAAAGCTACATACGACATAGAAGCCTTTCTTTCTCACGGATGATTTGGTCAGATTTCAAAACCGCCTCAGCTTCATTCTTCTTGTACTGAATGTACGCTTCAAACCATTCTTGTTTCTGGAATTCAAATATCGTTACCTTGTATGTATATATATATATATATATATGAGCACGCCCATAAGAAGATATTCAAATTAGCTTTTGTGAACAGTGTGGATCCAGACCTACACTGTTCACATTTTACATACACAAGGTTGTATAAATCGTCTGCCATCTTGTTTAGATTTTGATAAGACTGAGGCAATCAAATTGTCACCTACAACATTGTTATGTATCAACAGGGTATATAGTCTATATAAATAAACAAATAAGTATCATATGCTTATTATATAGTATTATTCCAATCAAACTAGATTTTCAATTAAAACGTAATTATACTCGTCTTTCTCTGGAACTTTAATATAATACATAGATCTATGTTAATTTTACCAACGTCCATCGCCACAGTCAGGAAGCCGATATAAATAGCGCCGTGTATACGATTTGTTTATGAGTATATAATATAAGTGAGTAAATGGCCGGAATAAAACGTGTCAAATGCGGATAACTCCATGTGTACATGGTAAAACATGGTTCAAGTATGCTACGCATTAAACTACAGATCACGAGCTATCAGCATAACAAGTTTGGAGTTGATACCATGGAAAATAAGTGAGAAAATAGCTGAACAAGATTAAATGTTAAGGGAGCCAGGTACACTAGACTTATGATGTTTCTTGTACTGAATACAAAAGTCAATGCGACATGCGTCATTCGTCTTCCACCAATGAGCTAAGTCTATGTGGACAAACAGCCAGTTGCTTGGGAAGATTGTTGTGTGGAGTACTGGTGTGAGAAAACCAGGACATTCATGAGTAGGTGAACTGGCCGCCGTGATATAACTGAGAAATTGTTAAAAACGGCGTTAAATCCCAATCAATCAATCAATTGTACTGAATCCGCAGAATAGAAACTTATCTATGAACAATTTATTAAGCGAGGCAGACATACGGACATATTGACGGACAGATATACATTTGACTGAGAAGTAACCCCAAGTGTCACCCTGTCGTATAAGCAGGTGATATACATATATGACCAATTTATTAAGCGAGGCAGACATACGGACATATTGACGGACAGACATACATTTGACTGAGAAGTAACCCTAAGTGTCACCCTGTCGTATTATCAGGCGTCACAAAAAGGATTACTATATATCTGGAGAGTTGTATTTGAAAGATCAACATGTTGTACTTATAATACTTGTTAAAATGGCATTAAATCTCACCATTACACCAAGTCCTGATGTTCCAGCATACTCTCGTTTTAGTTGTTCACGGTCTGTGTTGTATATTTCATATCCGCCTGGTACTGCATATACTCCGGCATTAATATTAGTTGATATCTTAGCATGCAGCGTTTGGAGGACTTCTTTACACATTTCTGCCGACTTGTCTTCGTTCCTTTTCATCCATTTGTTGTATTCTTCCTTCACAATATTCTGCATAGCAATAATATACAAGTTAGTTTGGGAATGCATTACATTTTCCAACGGTTACAGGTATACATAAGGTTTCCTACTCTTGTCCACAGGCATTATTGCTGTCTAAATTTCCTTTCCACGATGTTTTATGTGTAAGTCAAATAACTGTACACAGCAACACTGTTTGAAGCCCAATGATCATTCTCTCATAATAACATGACCAAATACTGACCGAATACTGACCACTTATTATATTTGACTCTTTTCAACATTTAAGAAATCTGCAGCAGACGATTTTAAAACAGAACAAATCATTTTCTTTATATTTTTGATGACATTCAAAAGGTGATCTTTATGAATAATTTAAAAGAAAATACTATTGTACTATATTTTAAATAGTATACAGTATGCATCATTTTAACTCAATCCCAACTTTTTATGCAATATCTTGGTAAATGATTACATTGAAGCTGCTGCTCTTCTTTATAAAATTATTTTACATTCTTAAAACATTTCGCTCAAATAGAATTTAAAATTGAATGCAAGATTCGATTAAAATGATTTACGATATATAGTACACAAACGTGTTACTCAAATCGAATACAACATAACGCAGTATTTAATGCAATATCTTTTAAAAATAATTTTCATGTAGATGTTATTTAACTGTATATTATGCACACTTTTAACTTGCATCAAATAATTATAAAAGATAACAATAAGAGAATATGATTATAATACTATATATGACACAAATTCTTGACTCACATCAAGTTTCACTTTGTATGTATTGTCATCATCAAATACGCGTCGTTTTAAGAAATGACTGAACGTCAAGTCCTTGCTGTTCAAATGGACATGTGTTAGAGACTGGGCGTCTACAGTTGGTATGACAACCTTGTGATCCATTTCTTGGACGTAAATGCCAAACGCTTCATCAACTGCTGCCTCGTTTTCGATCAACGCCATTGATTTAAGGGCGTTCTGGATACACGGGATGGCTCCCTGCCTGATCGCTTCAACGTAATTGGTGGCGAGATTTGTAAACACTGAAATTTACACCAGAATAAATCAAAGACAATTAAAATGAGTGGGTAGGTGATACTACAAATGCATTAAGAGGTGCTTTTTTGCACAAGTAGAACATTTATAAAATAATCCGGTCAGACTAAAATCACGAGTGAAAGGAAATAACAAACACTATCAACTTATTACAAAGTTCTTGAATCAGTATTTGAAATCGAAAGTCTATATTGTGACACTCAATCAAATCGTTGTAAGAAGATGGTTTTGGGTATCAATTATAGATTTTTAAGTATTGATTACCATGTTTATTTCTCTAATGCTGGCCATTTAAAAGTACAATGAACTCGCAATAACTCGAACATACCGTTCAACTCGAACCAATTCCTGAAACGGTCATGTCTTTTGAAAATTACGTAACAGCAGTTCTTCTTATTTCTCTTGCAAGAACTGCTGCTGTGCTGTTTTATCTATATATTTATACTGTCTTGCTTTTCATAATAAACATTTAAATATTTATAAATTACGAAGCCGTAAATTACATAAATATTTTAGCATACATCGAATGATCATTCGAACATGCCAACAACCCGAAGTAATTCATGAATCCCTTTCGACTTTCGAGTTTTTGCGAATCCACTGTATAGCTAGACTTCAATCCTTACTTCTGCCTGTAACATGGGTCCCATTTGTCATTTTCATTGGTTGACAACTATTGATGACATAGGATAGAAAGGCTTGCGTGTCCTCGACGAAGTCAGCATTCAAATCGGAATCTATCATATTCTCGAGCTCTTTTGTTTTGCTTCTTGTCGTAGGGTATCCGAATACGAAACATTTTCTGCGATTGAAATATTTTCTGATGCAAAGGCGTGACTCATTGTTGCTGTGAATTTCTGGGCTGTCACCTTGTTTTGCTTCCAGACAACTTTCAATGTACTCGTCAGATGATATCTCATGATCGTCGATCACTAGATCTAGAGAAAAATCTCTCAACGTCAGAATAAATTCCGGGAAATAAATGTCGAAATCTGCATCACTGGATGCAGATTGGTTCGCGTCAGATGTCTTTATATTCCTTGACATTTCCGTTATGAAGCTTGTAGAAAGTTAAGGTAATGTATGTTTAAATGATGGCGGTATCGAAACAATTAGATGTGGTCTTAATACGTTGTACACCCAATATCACGACACTTCCTATAGATTGACACATCTTATTCAAGAATACCCTGGACAGACCTTAGTTGAACACACAACGGACACGTCTTATTTGAAAAACAGCTGACACATCAAATTTGAAAACACAGCGGACATACCTAATTTGAAAACAAAGCGGTGACACCTTATTTGAATACATGGTGGACACACTTTTTTAAGTACAGCGGACATAGCTTATTCGAACGTACAGCGGACACATCTTATTTTAACAAACAGAGGACACACCTTATTTAACAAAAAGCGGACTCACCTTATATGAAGACGCATCGGACACACCTTATTTGAACACACATCGGACACACCTTATTTAACAAAAAGCGGATTCACCTTATTTGAAGACGCATCAGACATACCTTATTTGTAGACACATCGAAGATATCTTATATAAAAACACTGGGGACACACCTAATTTCAACACTTAGCGGATGCATCATATATGAACACACATAGGAGATACCTGATATGAACTTGCTCGCCAAATGGTAACGATATTGCCGAGTGCGAGGGTAAACAACGCCAACAAACAACAACAACCTTATATGAACACACAGTGGACACACCTTCTTTGAACACACAGCGGATATACCTTATTTGGGGAAGACACCTTATTTGAGAACACAACGGGGACACCTTTTTTGAACACAAAGCGTTGAAACCTTATTTTGAACACACAGCGGTTACATCTTATATAAACACACAGCGGAAAGACCTTATTTGAAAATAGCGGACACACTGTTAAACACACAGCAGACACACAGTTGAAAACACAGCGGACATACCTTGTTTGAGAACATAGCAGACACATATTAATTAAAAACACAGCAGACACACCTTGTTTAAAAACACAACTGAAACACCTTATTTGAAAACACAGAGGACACAACTTATTAAAAAACACAGCGGACACATCTTATCTAAAAACACAGCGGAGATACCATATTTTAACACACAGCGGTCACACATTATTTGAACACACACAGAGGACATTCCATATATAAAAACACAGCGGAGATACCATATTTTAACACACAGCGGACACACATTATTTGAACACACACATAGGACATTCCATATATAAAAACACAGCGGAGATACCATATTTTAACACACAGCGGTCACACATTATTTGAACACACACAGAGGACATTCCATATATAAAAACACAGCGGAGATACCATATTTTAACACACAGCGGACACACATTATTTGAACACACACAGAGGACATTCCATATATAAAAACACAGCGGAGATACCATATTTTAACACACAGCGGTCACACATTATTTGAACACACAGAGGACATTCCGTATATGAAAACACAGCGGATATACCAAAAACCTTATTTGAACACACAGTGGACACACCTTCTTTGAACACACAGAGGACATGTTCATCAAGTTCATTAAATGCGTCAATACCAGCTTCTTTTATACGAGAATAGAAATCCGCCGTGGTTGAGCGGTTAGTGTCGGGGCTCTGGAACGGGTTCGATCCCCAGTGGCGGCTGTCATGGCGGTACCCTTGGGAAAGGCACAATTCGTAGCCTAGTACTGGATTTGTTTACCAAGGGATTCTGAAAAAAATGAACTATTGCCGTGATAAAACTGAAACAAAAATAAATAGAAAATAAAAAAGTGTAAACCTCCAATAGAACAACATATTTTATATACAACTTTTTAACTCTTTCAGCGCCAATGGCAATATTAAGGTTTTATAAACAAAACTTATTCAGGTGAGTCATCTCGAAGCAAGCTGTCTCACCTAAAATCAGCATTGTTTGGGCTGTAGTTAGCAAACTATTCCAAACTCTTATACCATGAAACATGAAGATGCCCGATTTTGAGCATGAAAGAGTTTTCTTTCATTCTAGTTAACCAATGTGTTTATGAAGGATACTTTAGCTTATTCAGAGCATCGTCGTCAAAGGTACCAAACGTGTTGTAAATCAGGGTACTGCTTAATAGTGTTGCCAATGTAAACAGTTGGTTGTCGTGGTTCTTGTCACCCTAAAATGGAAATCCAGTCACGTGACATGAAAACTAACATTCGGAGATGTGGAAAAGAATGGTACTAGCGATCTATTCACAGACATATCAACCTCCCCAGAGCGACATCTGATGGATGGAAAGTAATACAGCTGTAATAGAGAAACGTTGCCCGTTTTTAGGTCAATCCATTCTCTGGTAGAAACACATTTTGAAACATCTCAAGCAGACGACGTTGAAAAATGAGAAAATGCTCCTAAGAGGTAATTAATGTATCCCATAAGTATCCCGTCTTTAGTTCAAGACAACTTGAAGTTCTATAGAGTGTTTTGATTTGAATGCTTCTTTGGGAATTTGCGACCACATGCTTTTCTTGAGTTATATTAATGGTTTTCACAGAGTATTGCTAACGTATATTCACATACGTAAAACAGTAAATTATGACCTTCAATAGGTCTCACCTTATAGATAGTCGGTATGTACTTCTCGACTATTGTTACCAGACCCGGACCTTTATGAACATACACAGAACATATATTATAATGACGCATGAGTCAACCAACTAAAACGGTATGTAATATACCAAAACATAAATATTTGACTAAGGTCAAGTAATACAAAACCAAACTATAACCTTTGTGATATCTCCTAGACCTTCGGTATCCAGCAGAAGTAACACCTCATCTTTACGTTCGGGATGATCCCTGCACCAGGCCCATATACCCTTGGTTTTAGACTGGATGGTCGATCCAAGAGGAAAACCTAGACAACATATAAATAAGGAATGATATACACCCACGATTTTAGACTGGATAGACGATCCCAGTGGAAAAACCTAGCACATATATAAATAAGAGGTGAAATACAGATACCCTTCGTTTTAGACTGGATGGTCGATCCAAGAGGAAAACCTAAACAACATAAAAATAAGGAGTGATATACAGACACCCTTGGTTTTGGACTGGATGGTCGATCCAAGAGGAAAACTAAGAAGATAGATAAATAAGAGGTGATGGTTTTAGACTGGATAGACGATCCCAGTTGTAAACCTAGAAAATCCGGGTAATATACAGATACCCTTGTTTTTGGACAGGATAGACGATTCCAGAGAAAATCACAGTAAGGGTGTATTCATATTGTCCTAACACGCAGATGCTTCAAGAGATCAAGCTGAATCCACCAATACAAATATAATTGAATCACCTTTATAATTGACAGGCAGTCGAAAGTTATATAAATAAATTCCCTTTATATAAGCCTGTTCGTCTTGTCAGAAGACAAAAAAGAAATACATTGATAATTTACCTTTATATTAACCAGCTCTTTGAGGGTTACATCAATAAATTACCTTTATATTGACTGGCTAGTCGATGGTTACATCAATAAATTACCTTTATATTTACCAGCTACTCGAGGGTAACATCAATACATTAACTTCATATCTACTAGCTACTCGAGGGTAACATCAATAAATTGCCTTTATATTGACTGGATAGTCGAGGGTTACATTAATATGTTAACTTTATATTTACCAGCTAGTCTAAAGTAACATAACTAATTTACCTTTATATTGACTGGCTAGCCAAAAGTTATATTAATAGTTTTTCTTTATATTTGGCAGCTCGAGTGTTACATTGATACTTAACCTTTATGATGGCCAACTAGTCAATGAACACATTAATAATTTACCTTTATATTTTACAGCTTGTCTGTAAACATTAATAATTATTAATTTACCTTTACATTTATTATTGGTTTCATTAATAATTCATTTTTATATGCAATGGCAAATCGAGGCTTACATTAACAATTTACCTTTCTATTGGGTAGCTAATCAAGTGTTAATAATGGTTAAATTAATAGTTTACCTCTATATTGACTGGTTAGTCAACGGTAACAGCAATAATGTACCTTTCTATTGTCTAGGTAGTCTAGGATAACATTAATAGTTTACCTTTATATTGACCAGCTAGTCGAGTCAGAAGGTAGGATTTCCCAGTTCTGTAAAGCCCTGTTATCGCAATAGAATTGATGGACTTCGTCACAGAGGCAATCTGATCCAACACGTGTTGGTCCAGTCGGAGTTTTCCCGTACTTGGTTCAGTGAACATCAAACATTGAGGCTCTTTAAATACAGACGCCATACTTCTTGGCTGAAAAGAGAGATTTAGTTATATGAGCCGTGCCAGACGAAAAATAGTCTTGTTGCTTCTGCGAACAATGAAGACTAATGCTAGATTTATACGGGCCCATGAGGTGAATTCCCTGGCCGTCTATGGATAAACGGAACATGATTTAGCGAGACTCCGGTAAAAAACGACCTTCCGAATTTTACGACCATCTTAGATCTGTGTCAGCCTTTGCAAACTGATTCACGACCAGTTTATATATTTACCAGACTTTACAAACTGATATACGACCAGCTAAGATCTTTATCAGCCTTTACAAACTGATATACGACCAACTTAGATCTGTATCAGCCTTTACAAACTGATATACGACCAGCTTAGATTTTTATCAGCCTTTATAAACTAATATACGGCCTGCTTAGATCTGTATCTGCCTTAACAAACAGATATACGACCAGATTAGATCTTAATCAGACTTAACAAACTGATATACGACCAGCTTAGATTTTTATCTGCCTTTACAAACTGATATACGACCAGATTATACCTTAATCAGACTTAAAAAAACCACCATTCGACCTGTTTATATCTTTATCAGCCTTTACAAACTGATATACGACCAGCTTAGATCTTTATCAGCCTTTATAAACTTATATACGACCAGTTTATATCTCTACCAGACTTAACAAACTGATATACGACCTGCTTATATCTTTATCAGCCTTTACAAACTGATATACGACCAGCTTAGATCTTTATCAGCCTTTAAACACTGATATACGAGCAGTTCAGATCTTTATCAGACTTAACAAACTGATATACGACCAGCTGAGATCTTTATCAGCCTTTATAAACTGATATACGACCAGTTCAGATCTTTATCAGACTCTACACACTGATATACGACCTACTTATATCTGTAACAGCCTTTACAAACTGATATACGACAAGATTATATAGTATCATACTTTACAAACTAATATTCGACCTGCTTAGATCTTTATCAAGCTTTACAAACTGATATACGAACAGATTAGATCTTTATCAGCCTTTACACACTGATTTACGACCAGATAAGATCTTTATCAGCCTTTAAACACTGATATACGAGCAGTTCAGATCTTTATCAGACTTAAAAAAAACACCATTCGACCTGTTTATATCTTTATCAGCCTTTACAAACTGATATACGACCAGCTTAGATCTTTATCAGCCTTTATAAACTTATATACGACCAGTTTATATCTCTACCAGACTTAACAAACTGATATACGACCTGCTTATATCTCTATCAGCCTTTACAAACTGATATACGACCAGCTTAGATCTTTATCAGCCTTTAAACACTGATATACGAGCAGTTCAGATCTTTATCAGACTTAACAAACTGATATACGACCAGCTTAGATCTTTATCAGCCTTTATAAACTGATATACGACCAGTTCAGATCTTTATCAGACTATACACACTGATATACGACCTGCTTATATCTGTAACAGCCTTTACAAACTGATATACGACAAGATTATATAGTATCATACTTTACAAACTAATATTCGACCTGCTTAGATCTTTATCAAGCTTTACAAACTGATGTACGAACAGATTAGATCTTTATCAGCCTTTACACACTGATTTACGACCAGATAAGATCTTCATCAGCATTTACAAAACTGATATACGACCAGCTTAGATCTTTATCAGCTTTTAAAAACAGGTATACGATCGGATTATAACTTTATCAGTCTTTATAAACTAATATACGACCTGCTTTGATCTGTATCAGCATTTACAAACTGATATACGACCAGCTTAGATTTTCATCAGCCTTTACAAACTGATTTACGACCAGCTTATATCTTTATAATACTTTACAAACTGAAATACGACCTGCTTTGATCTGTATCAGCATTTACAAACTGATATACGACCTGCTTAGATATGTTTCAGTCTTTACAAACTGATATACGACCAGCTTAGATCTTTATCAGGCTATAAACTGATACACCACTAACTAGATCTTTATCAACCTTTACAAACTGATTTACGACCAGATTATATCTGTATCCGACTTGACAAACTAATTTACCACGTGCTTAGATCTGTATCAGCCTTTAACAACTTATATACGACCAGCTTAGATCTTGATCAGACTTCTCAAACTTATATACGATCAGATTATAGAGAATATAACGTCCTTGACTTAAGATATGAATTTGATCTGACGAGGTTGGGAAAATTATCACTCTCCAAGCCGAGTCAGATAAAATTCATGTCGAAAGTCAAGGACTTAATATTCTATTTATCTTGCATGCTAAAACATGTTTTCAGGTACATTAATTTTAAATTTATGAAATTACATACACAATTACAACAGCCGATTCATAAATGACTCCGTCCAAAATAGAATGAAGTCACGCGTGCACATGAATACGCGCCGAATTACATTGTGTACATATGCCATACGGAAGTTAACGAGTTCCGACTTTAATTCCATATTTCTAGATATTTACTACTTAATGTGTGTATGCTGATGTGACACAATTCATTTACAAGGCAATATTAACTCGAACATACACTTAGTAGAAGCGTAAGTATTGCGGATTGGCCGTCGCTTCAGTACACGCGATAGGTCAACATGTATATGTCGCCCGCCGCGTTTTGAAAATGCATATTTGTTTTGGATTTGGAAATCGTTGTTGCTACAGAAATTCAAATAACACTCAAAGTTTAAATACAGAAGACTATATTCAAGACAATTGTGATGATTAATCGACGTTTAGTGTGGAAATATTCAATTTTGGAAAAGGGTACCGTCACTGTCATGGGTAGACATGTCTAAGACACGTTACGAAACTTTTAGTTTTAAGAATGATCATAAACAGTTGCTGTACGTAAATGATAAAGTTATATAACAAGAAGAAACATTTTCTTGATATCTATATGCAACGCATATAGATATTCTGTCGGAACTGCTCTATGAAAGAAGAATCCATTGTAGTCCATGCTTTTTGTGAACACTTTCTCGTGGTAGAAAACAGACTGACAATAGAACTTCAACATGTGTCGTTTATCGTGGATGCATTTAAGTGTGAAAATACTTGTGGAAATATACATATGATTCTCATTATAGGACAGAACTCGCTTTAAATTGTATTTAAACAATGTTACATATGAACTTGATCATGACGATATATACAGGTCTATGTAAACATGCTACATTTTCGAAAGACAGTTCATGTAGTCAGACTGAACATGTAGTGTGATTTATTCGTGAATATTCTTTTCGATTTGTATTTGTTAACATATGTTGAAATTTAATTAAAACAATAATAACTTAATTTCTGCTTTTTATTTGTGTTTATTTGTTAAATCGTTGCTTTGACGACTATACTATTAACACATTTTCCCAATGGTATTAGGACGAAGGTAGAATGACGTGTTTGATGACTCGTAACTTTCTTGTGAAATTATATAGGACAGCGAGTGTTGTGGACTATGCCAACGTTATAGAGACTTTGTGAATGTGAATTATTGTGGAAAACAACTCGGATAATGGATAAAATCAAAACGGTATTTACAGTTATTATGACTTAAATTATCTGCATGTTTTACACTAAATCTATAGAGCAGATCACGCATGAATGAACACGCCATTTTGAATGCCAACTGTACATCAATAAATGTGTTTACATATGCTTACCTGTATCGACTATCCATAATAACTCCTGACCTCGCAAAAACTAAAAGCTACGGAATACAATACGGGCCACAACGACGTTTTTCTCTTACAATATGGGGATAGATGTAGACCAGTATAGAGCCAATGTTTTCAAGGGGAAAGAAAAGTAGACATACTGGGCCAGTTCCGGAGAAGGTCTACTCTCCACAAACACGTGGCAGTGATATACATTGGCGGGTGCTTGCTACATGTTTAGTGTTGATCTTTGTTCTGGGCTCATATATTATGTTAATCCATTCAACTAGATACGTGGAAATCGTTGGATTAACCTAAAACTGAAGTGATTGCACCAGCACTTTAATCCAAGTCGTAAACATTTTCTGTCGGACCCATTATATTCAGAACCTTATATACGGATCGTATAATCAGCTTCGGTTGTTGATGTCATCGGATGTGGAATGAAACGAAAATACTAGAAGCAATACAGTACAGTGAAATACGAATGCTTTCCCAGCTTAAGCATGTGCAGGACGATATATCATACCTCAAGGAGGAACTGACTTCTGTAAAAAAGGACTGTATTAAAGTCATGGCGGAAGAAAATACAGTGAATAACAAACAAAAGATCATCGAAAGTAAACTAAACGCTTTGAAACAGGAAATGTCATTGTTGGCTGATGATCGCGAAAACGTTCAACTCGACGTAGAGACACATAAACAGTTTATTGGAAGAAAAGGCATCAATCGTTGATAATTTACAAAATGAAATAGACGAGCTTGAGAGACAAAATAAAAGAAGTTATATGAGAATATTCGGATTGAAGCTTATCGACTCGAAAAATCCTGCAAAATTAAAGGATCAGATTGCATCGGAAGTATTGTCTGTGGCTTGTCCGGATGAAAATTGGTGTTCGGATGATATAAAAGGAGCGTTCAGAATAGGAGGAAAGAGAGGATACTTGATGACGATTGTTAATTTTAAACATGAAGATGACAAATATAAAGTGTACCCGCATATCGTGCTGCATATCCGAGAAATTCCTTTTAAAGATTATGCTAGTAGCCAAATATTCGGACGAGGCTATCGTCGACATACAATTCTCAATAAAACTGCGAATACAGACCGCACTTCAAGTAAAGACAACTTGTCCGACATCGTAGACCATTTGCAATCTTTGGTAGACCCATACGATATATCGACGAAATCTGAAAATAGCCTTGTGACTGTACAAGGCAACTCTGAAAATACCGCTGCATAGCAACCAAAAGACAGTCATGGTAACATATACATAAATTAATGACATAGTAAATTCATTGAATGATATGCTAATAATATGTGCAGAGGTGTGTAAGAAACATTACAAACATTCCACCTCAGCTCAATAAAGGTGATTTGATATATCATGTCGACATCTGAAGCATGGGAAAACTAGACAAAACTGAGGATAATTTTGCCTTATACGAAAAACATAGGTAATAGGCATGAGAATCTTTGTATTTTTTATTTTTTTTCATAACCCATACCCTTTCTGAAATGGAACTCGCTAAATCCATGGGAGTCGTCATTTTGGTTATGTATAAAAAGCGGTCTGTCAAACGGATTGAAAATTTGTGTTGTGAACAAAGAAGGAAATAGATTAAAATGAGCTTTCGGACTGACATGTTTTAAAAGATTTCGTGAAGTCGTTGACTTCGCACCACTGCACTTTCGTACAACACAATAAATGATATGTATTAATACAATATCGGGTTTTCTTTAGAAAGTATTAAAAAGACAAATTCTTCTTGTTGTTGGTTATAGACTACACTTATTCAAAATAAACAAATGTGATTGTATGAACCCTTTCCCACATACAGCAAATCTGCAGCAGACGACTTTGAAAACATCCTGACAAAAACACGGAAAAGCTCTATAAATGTACGTATAATTACTGAAAAGAGTTTAACACATTGTGGCAAAAGAAGAAATTGTTTGTTTCGAGCAAAATTTCTCCTTTTGTCACAATGTTTTCAAAAGTTGTCTGCTGCAGAGCTGACAAGAAGCGTCTGTATGAGGGAAAGGGTTAATGAGTGTGTGACTGTGTATCCTACTTTGTTAGCTTTGTTGGGGTTTTATGCTGTTTTCAACATTATTTCAGCTATATCACGGCGACTGTTCACTAATTCATGATCCCTGTGTAAACAAACCAGTACTAGGCTAGGAAATGTGCCTTGCCCAAGAGACCACATAACCGCAACTGGGGATGGAACGCGGTATGCCCGGTTCCAAATCACCGACGCTAACCACTAGTCCACTGCGGATTCCTGTGTCTCTTACCAATGATTGTGGTACGACACAGTAGCCTTGTAACCCAATAGTTAAAATGAAATTATAGTTATTATTATATAACAAGTACTGTGCCCCTTTGTCTTTTTAAAATGATTATAACTAAACATGTTGTTGTTATGCCTTTAAAAGATAACAGCTATACATTTACAAAAGTATCCCACCTTAAGGCTTGGATATTAAATTTTACAGTCAAGTTACCCTTATCGGATCAGTAACGAAACAACGTAGTGCATAAAAGAAACGGTCAATATTTCGGAACTTTTTTGTTTATAGTAAAGTCATTTTCCTTTAAATTGACAAAAACTTGTTCAATTTTAGTGCATAAACAGCTGTACAGTACATTGTTTACCAGTACGAGTTATTGATGCATTACTGGATCAATTGTAGCAATAGGCGATCACGTTACGTTATGATATCGGATGGGGGGGGGGGGGGGGAGGCCACAGCTGTCAAAACTTATGCTGTTATTGTACAAGCTGATTTTCCGATTTAATCACTTGCATCTTCGGGAATGGCTAAATTGTACGAACATAATTTTGGGAAAACCCCTCAGACTCAAGTCATGGTAACAAAATGGCGATCCGCTAATGGTAACTTACCTAGCTATTTTATCATGCAAAGTCAAATGTGAATGATTTTTTACATTTCAATAGGTGTATGTATTTGTCTTTCATAAAATGTCAAAATAAATAACTAACATAATTAAGATCGCTAGCTGTTCCCGCGAAAAATACATATATTCTTCAAAACAAGGTAGAAATAACTGGGTCACATAAACACTTGCATCAGGCATTCCGATGATATTTACAATTTTTCTCATTCCATATGTTCATGTAACATTGTTCCCAACTTCACATGTAATCACATGAGTGTGGTATTTCAATGGTTAGATGTTAATATTTTTCCCATCATATAAGTTATGATTCAAAAGTTTGTAATCACACAGGCAACTTGTTATACTTGTGCTAAAATGTCAAACATTGGTTTCTAGCTATGATATTTGGGAGAGCAAAGGCTTATTTTCATGAACACGGCCGAATAAGGAACACGTTTTTAAATAAGTAACATGTGATTTAAAATGTACCAATAGGTCTCTGGCAGCATCTACAACAACAACAACATTAACATTGTGGTTTGCAACATTAACCTATGCAGTTTGAATGATGTTTTGGAGAGCAAAGGCTTCTTTTTCTGAAAACGGCCGAATAAGTAACAGGTTATTTAATAGGTACTTATAGATCTCCGTCAGCATCTACAACAATAACATCACATTTGTTGTTGGCAACATCAACGTATGCAGTTTGAATGGATTTTCTGGATATCAAACGCTAACATCTTGATAACCGCCGAATACGTAACGAATAAGTAACATTTTTTTTTTAATAAGTAACAGGTGATTTAAAATGTATTAATGGGTCTCAGTTCGCATCTACAACAACAACAATATCACAATTCTAGTTAGCAACATCAACATATGCAATTCGAATGATATATGTGATAGCAAAGGCTTCTTTTTTTGAAAAAGGCCGAATCAGTAACCAATTTGGGAATAAGTAACAGGTGATTTAAAATGTACCATTGGGTCTCTCTCATCATCTACAACAACAACAACAACAGCATCTCAACATTGTTGATGGCGACATCAACATATGCAGTACCTTCGATCAAATCTGAATAAGTAACGAATAAGGAACAAGGAACATATAACCAACTTTACATTTGAATAAGAACAAGGAACAATTAACCAACTTCACATTTGAATAAGGAAAAATGAACAAGGAACAAGTAACCAACTTCACATTTGAATAAGGAATAAGGAATAAGGAATAGGGAATGAACTTCACGGAGGTATGTTTCTTATTTATATTTCAGGTATATTCAGTCCACTTTATTTGTGGTCGACCAAGCAAGGCAAACCCATTTCCTGTCCCTAATATGGCTTATTCCATACAAGAGACAACACAAGCAATGAGCCCTCTTGTAAGACGGGCAGTTGAACTCAATGTACACTGTACAGGTCGATACAAAAACAGATGAAGATGCGTTAATTCCCATCATGGAATGCGAATCTGAGACAAACCTAACCTACACAGGCTACATTGCACCTCATTTAGTGACCAATTATATACACGTAACTAAGAATTCCAAAATTTCTAAATTTGCTGGGTGATAAAATTATGGAGGGGAGAGGTTTCACTATAACACTATAACAGGTGATTTTTGTGCTAACATTCCAGATTTCATGAAGGGAAGGAAACAACTTTCATAAGCAGAGACAAAAGAAACTTGATGGATCTGATAGCTGCTAAGCGTATTCATGTGGAGCTGGCAAATTTGTGACTAAAACACTTACAGCACTCGGATAACAGAACTTGGTATTTAGTCATTGAAAAGAATAAATACAATTTTATTGTGGACAGCAGTATTGTGCATCTTCAGAGAATCAATGATTGAAGAGGACACTTTAGATAAGATAATTCTGATTAACACTGAAAGTCTTTTGAATTTTATTCATTGACTCATAATCATATGAAATACATCCAATAATAGCTGTTACCATTTCACACATGAAGCAAATAAACTGAAAAATAAGCAAATCCTTAGAACGATTGTAGCACATTTTAGCATTTTCTCACACAAATCAGACTACAGCAGACTTATTTGAAAACAACTCAGCAAAAACCTGTACAACATCAATGGTCATGTTATTATTGTATACAATAGAAAACATCATGACAAAAAGCGAAATTACATGTCAGGATTTTCTGATTTTGTAACAATGTTATTTAAAGTTATAAGTCATCTGTATGTGGGACAGGGTTAAACACTAACACGTGCTTGTACATAAAGCTTTGGGGCACAAACATTTTATATCATGACAAATGATAGTTTGATGTTATTCCTGAATAGAAAATATTTTTGGAAAGGAAGAAATTCATCATTATCTGCATGTTCTCCTTATCCAACAATTTTCTAGAAAAAATTGGAATGCCTCACCTAATATAATCTCTGTCCATAGAAAACTGTTTAAGGAAGGATTATTTTTTTCTAATATGAGAGATTTCTCCTTCCCTAAAATTATTCAAGAAGTTGTCTGCTACTCTTTCACAGCCAAGCATTACAAGTTTTGAGTATTTTAATTTAACCTGTTGCCTAATAATAAATTTCATACATTTAACTTTCTTATTTAACCCTTTTCCACATACAGAAGCTACATCAGAAGTAGTCTGTAAGTGATAAAGTGTAAACCATTTTCAACATGTAAATGCTTTCTGACGCCTCTGCAGCAGACACATTTTGAAAACATTGTTGCTCAAAATTGGCAATTTCTCCTTTTGCCACAATGTTTTCAACTCTATTAAATTAATTGAGATTATCTATTTTTTTACCTATATGTTTTCAAAGTTGTTTGCTGCAGATTATTTATTGTATGTGGGAAATATATGAATAGTATAGACAATTCAATTTTGAGATAAAGTAAAATGCACTGAAAGAAAAGAATAAATTGCTCAATAAAAGCACTTTTTATTATTTCTCACAATGTTTAAGTCAGCAATGCTTCAAAAGTCACCTGCATCAAATAAAGAATTGAACAAAAAAAAGAAGTCAGAACTGAAAATAAGAAAGAAAAGTGATAGAAGGTAATAAAAGTGCTAAAGGTGAGCTCACATTTTGTCCGTCGTCCGTCCGTCGTGCATCATCAACAATTGCCGTGTTAACACTCTACAGACTGTATTTTGCATCCAATATTCATGAAAGTTTATCAAAACATTCATCTCCATCAAATCTTGGAAAAGTTCGAAACTTGGCTATATGAGGTCAAAAACTAGACCACTAGGTCAAATTGAAGGAACATTTTGTTAACTCTCTAGAGGCCGCAATGTTTGCTTCAGCAGCTTGAGATTTTGTCAGAATGTCATGTTCGAATATGGGTCATATTGGGTAAAAAACAACTAGGTTAATAGGTCAAATTGAAATAAATTCTTGTTAACACTGGAGTCTGCATTTTTAACTTGAAAATATTGAAACTTTGTCAGAATGCTTGTCTTGATGATATGTAGGTCAAGTTTGAATATGGGTCATGTCCAGTCAACAACAAGGTAACTAGGCGAAATTGATGGAAAATCTTGTTAAAACTCTAGAGGCTGCACTTTTTTCTTTAGCAGCTTGAACATTTTTAATAAAGTTTGTCCTAATGATATCTAGGTCAAGTTCGAATATGGGTCATATTGACTCTTAAACTATGTCACTAGGTAAAGTTGAAGGAAAATCTTGTTAACTCTCTGGAGGCTGCATTTTTAACTTGAAAATCTTGAAACTCTGTCAGAATGTTTGTCTTGGTGATAGTGTAGGCCAAGTTTGAATATGGGTCATGTATGGTCAAAAACTAGGTTACAAGGTTACATTTAAGGAAACTCTTGTTAACACTCTAAGAGAACGCATTATTTGTTTCAGCAGCTTCAGAAATTATGTCAGTATGTTTGTCTTAATGATATCTAGGTCAAGTTCAAATATGGGTCATATTGACTCTAAACTAGGTTACTAAGCCAAATTGAAGGAATATCTTTTCAACACTCTTGATAGTGCATTTTTTATTTCAGCAGTTTGAGACTGTCATGTGTTTTGCATTATAAATCTCATTGCATAACTCAGGTGAGAGATCTAGGGCCATCATGGCCCACTTGTTTAATTTCACTAATTATACATGTACATACATCTTATAGTCTTTTCTGTTTTCTTAACCCTTTCCAACCTGCAACAAATATGCAGCAAACTACTTTGAAAACATTTTGGTTTTATTTTGGAAAATGTCTTATTAGGAAAGCGTAATTTTTTGATAGAGTAAAAAAAATGTGATAAAAGGGGAAAATGCTCATCATGAACAATGTGTCCTTTTGTCACAATGTTTTCAAACTTTGTCTTCTGCAGAGGCGGCAGAAAGCATCCACATGTAGAAAAGGATTAACCTTTTACCACTTACATACTACTTCTGATGTATCCGATGAAATAAACACAGACATTTCTCATGATGATTTTATTTTAATTTTCCAACTAAGACTGCATTAAATCTCAGAATTGCACTTTCTTACATTAAGATTTATCATGCTTTTCTCCAGACTATGGTAATTTTAAAGTAATCTGAATAAAATTTCTTTTATGTGAAAATGGGTTAATAAATGCTTCTGTTATGCCATTTTTTTTTATAAATATTAGTTTATTTTTCAAATTTTGAAACGTGGTGCATGTATCAGCCGATCTCCACCTACACCTGCAGACATTCTCAATGACGAGCAAAGACATCCCGCATTCATCATGACTCGGCGAATAGTTCACGATTGTAATATGCTATTAGCTAACTGTTCTTTTTGTAATAATGATATGCTTGTTTATACGGACTACGATTTCTGCACTATGATACAATCAAAACTCTCGAAGAGCAGTTGTGTCGTGATCTATTATGACAGATATGACAAGATATATAACATAATGAAAAATAGAAGAAAAAGCATTGTATCATACGATATGTATCTCACATATGATATGAAACAAACTATGTTATTTGGGATAACCTTATGAAACGTCGGTTAATATATTCTGTAGAACTATTGAACATATATGTGATATTGTCTTGACTGTTTTGCGGAGATTGTCGATGATTAATTCTGCTCAGATGAACAGAATCGATCATCGCCGAAGTCCGCACGTTGTTAAGATTGATCTCATCCTACTCCTTGAAATGCTAGAAGAATTGAATTTGTCGTGTTATCTTATAGTGAAAGTTGGAAGGGTCGGAGTACCGTTAAGAGCAATCTTACTTTACTATGTTTTCATAATCGAGAGAAGACCGTGTTGTCCAAACACATTTCTAGGATATTTTACAAAACCAAACATGCATTTTCCTTTACCTCATATGGACTTTTGGTATTTTGTTGCAGAAAACAAAGCAAGTGCTCTCTCAAAAACTCTAGATGTCAAATTATATATACTGCCTTAGTGCTTTTAAAGGTTATACTTCATTTATTAGTGGTTTTAAATATCACACTCGGGTATATTTTTTCATTTATTTCACACAAGTGCGATCTAGCGATAAGGATTTGTAGCATTAGGGAAAGGATCACATTTTTGTCTGTGTATTTATGGAATATATATCATACGATTACTCTTGTAAACCTATTGAAAAAGACTTAAACACTTTGTTTTACGATGCAGAATTTCTAAATGTACGCTATGCTTCACATCTCCATATTGTCGGAAAAGTAGTCAAATTGTTGTAGAAGGTTGGTCAGTATTTTTCTACCGATGCTTGCTATGCAATACAACAAATTTGTTTAGTTTTAGATTCGGAATTCATAATCGAGTCTTATCATCTCTGTCGCTTTTTTTAAAGTTTAAATGTACTAGATCGTGCTCATTATACACTATAAACAACATAACATAATCCCACTTATAATATACCATGCCAGACCACATCCATTTATTGTCCTTAAACTGTCAAGGTTTGCGCGCTAAAACAAAGAGCAAGATTAAAGCACTACATAAAACAACAAAAGGCTGATATCTTATTCCTACAAGAGACTCATTTTACTCCCGATTTGATGTGATCTTTATCTCGTGAACTAAACGACTGGGATATAATAAATGCATACGGTAGTAATTTAAGAAAAGGATGCACAATTCTTCTCAGCAAAAACTTAGATTTTGAAATAATCGATTTAGTTATAGACGCAAATGGCCGTTATAATATATTAAATTTAATACTGGAATGTATCACGTATACATTAATTAACATATATGCATGCAATGATTTCAATGATAGAAATAAATGTTCGCAATGCTGAAAATATTGATTGATAAAAACGCCAAAGTATTATTATTATTATTAGGTGGAGATATGAACGACACTCTATCAAACAATGACAGAGTTTTAAGAAGTAAACAAAAACCACAAACATGTAGGACAGTAAAATGCCTAACTAACCTAATAAAAACAAAACACCTGTGCGACATATGGAGAGAAATATACACAGACAAACAACAGTTTACTTGGAAAAGAACATGGAATTCCGAAAAAACGTAGTATCGATTTTTGGCTAATTGATGAATCCATCATCTCAACTACACTTAATACTGATATTCATACACAGATCACTTTGCAATATCATAGAAAAAAGCAAAACAATCCCAACGAGGGTCAGGTTACTGGAAATTTAACAATTCTTTCTGGCATGATCTAGAATACATCGCGCTTATCTCTAATTTAAGATTTAACGGAATCAAAACTGCGAAAGTTCATGTCGGAAAAGCTAAAAATCGCCCAGGATGTAGTAAATAGTATTCAGTTTGAACGCGTTCACAGAATAGGCCTGAGGACTGAAGGGGTAAAGTATACGAATATTGTTGCGAAATTCACGCTTTTCAAGGACAGGGAGATCGTGCGTAAACAAGAGTTAGCCAGCACGAATTATTACATGTTTGAACAATTTCCGCGTGAGATCGTTCAGAAAAGGAGGGAACTCGTGCCTAAAATGAAGGCAGCAATCGAATCAGGAAAAAAGCGTGGATTAGCTATGATAAACTTTACATCAACGGTAGGCTGACAAAGGACAGTGTGGAAACATCGTGATATTCTGCAGAAGGGCAGCTAAGTGTTCTTGTGTGGAACTGTAACGGACTAACTAAAGAAAAACAAATGTTTATTTCGTCAATATTTTATGTGCTTACGATATTGCTTGAATCGTGGTGTAACGGTTCAGAAGTGGATCTAAGTGGATATACGTGTTCGAACCTATATAGGAAATTTAAACATAAGAATGTACGCCGAAATAGCGGGGACATCGTTGTTTATTATAAGAACAGCATTAAAAGGAATAAACATTGTGAGAAATAAGTATGATACTATTATATGGTTACATTTGAAAAAATACTTTTTCCATTTACAAATGATGTTTATTTTTCATGTGGTTACACATGGTGTGAGAACTCGCCTGCATATAATGTACACACTGTGGACTTATTTGAAATACTGCAGGAAGAAATTAACAATTTTAGCTGTTTAGGAACAGTTTATGTTTGTAGGGACTTCAATGCTAGAGTAGGCATCCGATCTGATTTTATAGTTTGTGATAACAATATATGTTCTATTGATGATAATGACTATGAGCCAGATGTTCCATTCGATCGATCTTCTTTTGATAAAACTTGCAATTACCAAGGTGTTAAGTTACTCGATCTTTGCAAATCTACATCAATGCGCATCGCAAATGGCAGACTTGGTAAAGATAAAAATGGTTCTTATACATATGTAAATTATAAATCCAAAAGTGTTATTGATTATTTATTGTCAAGAGATTCTGATTTTGACTAATTACAATTACAACTAATATTGATACATCATCTCGTGATTGTATTAATCATGTTTTAAATGATTTTGTTAATGTTTTTAGAAGTGTGACGGACCTTTTATTTTCAAAAGAATGTATTAGGAAAAACACCTTTTAGTTTGCCGCCACATGTCGAAAAGCGGTATGGTTTGACAGCTTTTGTAGAGATTCAAAGCAGCGATATATCGAAGCTTTGAAACCGTACAATTGTTGTAAAACACAAATAAACAGAGAGAGCATGTGTTATCAGACGCTCAATTTGGGTTTAGACCAAAGCGCTCTACAACAGATGCATGCTTTGTACTTAATTCAGTTATATAAAAAATGCTCTCTGAAAATAAACGTCTTTATTTTGCTTTTGTAGATTTAAAAAAGGCATTTGATAGTATTTATATAAATGGGTTAGGGTTAGGGTTAGGGTTTAAGTTGTTCACTTTGGGAGTTAGGGATAAAATGTTACGAATCATTCGAGATATGTATGCTAAGGTTAAATCTTTTGTTAAAGTCAATAAAAACGACCTCCGGTTGTTTCTTTTCCCAGGTTAGACTTAAACAAGGGGAGATACTCTCAACTCTACTTTTTGCCCTATTTGTAGACGACCTTGAACTATATTTGCGGGGAAATAATTCGTCTGGATTGAATATTGGAGATATTAACATTTTACTTTTACTATTCGCAGACGAAATGGCTGTTTTGAGTGATGATCCAGTAGATTTGCAAACTAGTTTAAATAATTTGTATAAATACTGTAATAAATGGGGATTAGAGGTCAATATTGACAAACAAAAATCGTTGTTTTTAAAAAAAGAGGTAGTTTAAGAGTTAATGAGTGTTGGACATATGATAACGCCAAAGTAGAAATTGTAAATGATTTTAGTTATCTTGTTACAATACTTAATTATACTGTTTTATTCATTTTGAACCAGAAAACCAGAAAACATTAGCAGTATTACACAGCAAAGTTCGTTGTTTTAGCGAAATTTGGGGATTCTCAAAGTCGAAGGAAATAGAGAGGATACATCTTAAATTTTGTAAAATGTTTTTAAATGTTAAAAAATCTACTTGTAACTTTGCCATTTATTGTGAACTAGGCAGATATCCATTACATATTAACAGATACGCGAGAATGATAAAATACTGGTGAAAAATTGTATCATCAGATAACATTATAATGGTGACATTGTATCATTGGTCAGAAGAAAACATTGAAAAAGGAGCAAGTAATTGGTGCAGAAATGTGAAAAATCTCTTATTGCAATATGGTTTTGGATATATTTATCTCAACCCAAATTCTGTGAACCATCAGAATGTTCACAAGATTTTTTAACAAAGATTGATTGATGATTTTAAACACGCTTTAGATAGTTATATAAATAGTAACCGGATATTGTGCACTTACAAATATATTAATAATGGTCCGATTATGGAAGATTATTTAAATATTTTATCTTGTAAATAGATAATCTACATTTCTAAATTTAGACTGTCTTCACATTCTCTAAGAATTGACACGTGTAGATATGGAAATGAGAGGATAGAAAGGCATGAGCGTTTGTGTGTCTTTTGTAATAAAAACGAAATTGAGGACGAATTCCATTTTCTTCTAGTGTGTCCGTTATACTCAGATATTAGAGCTATTCATTTTAAGCGATATTTCTCCATTCGTCCAAACATGTACAAATTTATTAAGTTACCTAAACAGCAAAAATAATAAACAAAAACTGTTACACCTTGCAAAATATATCAAGGAAGCCTTTACCCGGAGAAGTAGTTTAATTAACAATATTCTGTAACAATTGATACTGTAAGATAAGATTAAGTATTATACTTCTATTACACCATGGAGGTCCTGTGTAATAATTGAAGTGCTACTCTTCTATTTATTAGTAGTATTCAGGAAATATTTTCCTATTATTTTCATTTTTTTCCTATTTTATTTCATGACTATAATTTAGTTTTTTATTTTCTTCTATTTTGAATGATAAACATTCGTCTTTGTGTATATTTCATGTTTATTGTAATTAATTATATGGTTTTGTTGTATTGTATATATTTATATGATGTGTTGTTTGACTAGAAACTATGTAGTTTACGTCATTAAAATATCTATCTAATTTAATAAATAGATTCTTACTTAATCACAGCAATCTGGAAATTCAAGTTCTTTGGGAGCTACTAAACATAGAAATTAAAGAAAATTCTTTAGCATAGGGGAAAATCAAAAGTAAAGTTACAAACAATTTAATAAACATTCTTGAAACGGAATACAAACACTTAAATGGTTATAAACACAACGAAATTAGTTTACAAGAAATCGAAACGGAATTAATGACCTTTATTTAGCCAAAATCAGAAAGTGCAAAAAAAAAGATCGAGAGTTCAATACATAGAACAAGGTGAAACAAATACAAAATACTTTCTTAACCTAGAAAAATCAAGTCAAAAAAAGAAAACAATAAACACAATTTATGTAAATGGCAAAGAGTTCACAAACATTGTCGGCATTCTCAAAGAAGAAGTAAGATTCTACAAAAACCTATATACTTCTGATAACACAGATCCTTCTCTTATAAAATATTATATATCTCAAACACAAAGCGAAGCTAAACTTTCGAGTTCCGACGCAGATCTCTGCGAAGGTCTTTTAAGTCTGTCGGAATGCGAAAATGCTTTTAAAGGAATGAAATTTAATAAAAGTCCTGGGTCAGATGACTTAACAGTCGAATTTTATTCGCATTTTTGGAATATATTAGGTCCTCTTCTGACTAAAGTATTAAATGAAGGTTATAAAAAATTAGAATTAACATATACCCAAATAACTAGTATTTTATCACATATTCATAAAAACGGAAGTCCAACCAATCTTGAAAATTGGCGACCTATATCATTATTAAACGTGGATTACAAGATAGCTGCTAGAGTTTTAGCCAATAGGTTACACACAATTATTCATAAAATAATTAACAAGGACCAACAAGGTTACATAAAGAACAGATTTATAGGCTACACTATTAGACAGATACAGGATATAATAGAATACGGCGAAGTGTTACACATATACGGGGCATTCGTCTTTTTAGATTTTAGAAAAGCCTTTGATACTCTAGAATGGTCTTTTTTATTTGAATCGTTGCATTACTTTGTTTTTAAAAATGAATTCATTGGATGGGTCAAAACACTTTACTTAAATTGCCAAACCTGAATAATAAATAACGGCTGGAAATCAAAAAAAGTTCAAAGCACAGAGGGGCGTCCGTCAGGTATGTCCGGCGTCATATATATTATACATCATTGCAGCATAAATAATGGCACTCCGAATACGCAATTCCAAAAGCAAAACGGTATACGTATATCACAGCTAGCAAATGATACCACTTTTTTTTAAAACGCACAATTGACGTCGAAAACGCACTTGAAATAGTAAACTAAATACAAATAAAACTGAAGCTATGTGGATTGGAAAACAAAAGGCAAATACAGAAAAGACAGGAAATGCTTCGTGAAAATCAAGACAAATTATTGGTATTTATTCTAGAACAAATTTAAAAAGATTGTAACTTTCTAAATTGGAACAATAAAATAGAACAATGTAAAAGCATTATCGAAAATTGGACTAAACACGTATTAAAAATTTACGGTAAAATCCAACTTTTAAACAGCGTAATTATTCCAACGTTTACATTTGTATTTCACTCCTTAATCGTAACTGAGCCGCTTATAGAAGAAATCAATACAATGATATTTAAATTTCTATGGAATAACAAAAAAGATAAAATCAAAATATCCATTATCACATGTCTAAAGTCGACAGGCGGGCTTAAGCAAATTCAACTTGACTCTTATATCACTTCGTTAAAGTTAAAAGGGGTTAAGTCGCTTACAGAAGAACAAAATGCTGACTTTATCTATCTTTGGAAAGTGACCGAAACCAAATCTACGAAAGGCTATTTTCTCACCATGTTTCACGACAACCTTTAATCGTGCAGCGACACCGTAACATCACCAACTCCAAAATATAAGATCGGTTTAGTGTATTAATACAAACACTCAGTCACTCAACACTCATCACTCACTCACTCATCACTCACTCATTCACTCACTCACTCATCACTTACTCATTCAACACTCACTCACTCACTCATCACTCACTCATTCACTCACTGACTCATCACTTACTCATTCAACACTCACTCACTCATACACCCACTCAAATTGATTCACTCACGAGCTTTTTCTTTTATTTATATATTTAAAGCTTGTCCAATACATCATATGCAAAGCTTTACATTGTATATTGCTCATTATATCTTTCTAGAGGTCTTTCGGTTTTTTCCCGACTAGATTGATAGAATAGTGAAACATTATACTAATTTGCACCCTCTATCTGACTCTCTGAAACATTATACTAATTTGCACCCTCTATCTCACTCTCTCTCTCTCTCTCTCTCTCTCTCTCTCTCTCTCTCTCTCTCTCTCTCTCTCAGTCTGATGTCTATCTGTCTGCCCGTCTCTCTCTCTGTCGGTCTCGTGTCTGTCGAAAAGATCTTTAAAAAAAGAAGAAAAATCGTCTGCTATAAACTGTTGTGTTGGGAAAGGAGAAAAACAAGATTCGTTGTCCCTTGTCTTTCACTACATTACTTTACATGTAAGACGGAAACGAAGACGTAATGAGGTGCGAATTCAGATTGTCCTAGCATTCCGAGCATTCGGACAAGTGATAACCGAATCTAATAAGCTCTGTCTATAAGCATTGGCCGCGCAATGGACACTTTGAATGATGCTGTCAAACGTGGCCCACAACTGTGCTTATCATATTTTACATCTCAAGAGAAGCAGCTCTAGGTATATATGGTGTTTTACGCCTCCTTCAACGAGTAATCAGTTATATCACGAGAAGGTCGTGTTTCGAATGTCGAGGTTGATATATACGTGTATACATGATAATTCATGGTACTTGCCCATCTGTGATAACAACAATATGTTCTTATTAGACAGTGATGATAATGTTTTAATATGTCAGTGTTGGATGTTTTTACTGGATTCAGACATCTGTGTCATTCATGAATATACCCTAACTATGGGTAGTGCAGAGAGTTTCTGTTTGCGTTAATCGGTTAAACTTAAAAGTAATCCCGTATTTTATTGATGCGGAATAAAAACACAAAATGGAGCAATTTCTTCCAACGTTGACTTTCCCACATAAGTATAGACCTATTTAATATAAATCGATTGCAAAACAAGCTATGCGCTTATATTATTCACCCGTTTTGTCTGACTGCTGAACATTTAACCAGTACTCGCGCCGTTTGTATGTATAAATCGCAAAGCCAGAAACCGCTCATCCCACATTGTGTTTAACTTTGTATCAACATAAACTTAAAAGTTACTTATGTTAAACTCCCGCCGAATGTGTATAAAGCAGACACATATCGATTGAATAAAGAACTCGCGGTTCACAAACAAAACAAACATTTATAGCGTCTGTCGTTTTTACAGCCCGATATATAAATGTAGGGAGGGAGTGGCCTAAAGGTAGACTGAAAACAATCCGTTCTTTTTAAACATGGTAGATACATTCACATGCATATTTGTACGATACAACGAAATCAGCGTCAGCATATAGTAGTCTAGCTTAGCGTTAGAGCAATACATCCAACCGATGGTAATGATGTATGTTTCAGCCTACGTTAGTTTCGAAGCAGACGACTTCAAAATGTCATATGAAGACAACAACTAAAGTAACTCCAAGTACATTATAGTTCAACTTAACTCGTTCAAGCTCAAAATGCCAGCTCCAATGTTATACACATAGTTTATTTCTTGATAGATTTAGCTATATTCTAGAATTAAATAACTTTCAAACGTTCTATAATAATATTTAATGATACATTTTGCCCCTTTTCCAGACGTTTTTGACACTGTTGCAAACGTCGTAAACAAAATGGGTAAAAAGTGAATTGCTCAAAGCGAGCAAGTACTCCTTTTCCTTTGATGATTCAACTCGGATGCAAAATTGTAATTCCAACTTTCAAAAATTCACCATTTTCTTTATTGCAGAATCAAATTAAAGGAAATAGTTACCTAGTAATTTCGCTCTTACGTTCCTGTCTGAATGCAAAGGCCGTCGATTCACAACTGATTTTATAACAGTCCTCTATCTGGCATGCCAACTACATCTGCGTTATCTTAGTATGGTTTCTTATTGGGTTTTTGTAATACAGTCGACATTTATTTATAGAACTCGGAAAAAATATCTTTTATCCAGTTTGAATCAATATTTGAACAGAGACATATAAACACAGAGATATATAAACACAGAGATAAGCAACTGGGATTTTCAAGCGAAATCACGATTTTGCATACGGGTTTAGCCCAAAATCGATATTCTTACGTAATATATCTTGATAATGATCCGTGTATTGCAAGCGCTTTATAGAAAATGACAAACGTCTGACGACCCGATTATTCACTCGAAATCCTTGTTTTTCTTCGTAGGTTGTATCAGAGACATGTAAACGCAGTATAAAATGAATACATCTGAATTATGAGCGAAGTTTTATTTGTCCCACATAAAATACTCGTTGCATATCTGTTGTCCCGTCAATATTTATTTATTTTTGATTGTTTACTAATGGAATACGAGAACAAATACACCATTACTCGTAATCATAGTAATATCTACTGTGTAACTGTATGTATGTTTAGGGTCCGTCATCAAATAATAACCAGATAATTAATGATGAAAGAAAGACATGTTACGTGTGCTTATATGTCTTAAACTGTTTGTTGCTTTAAACATGTATGTATGTTTTATGAAATAAAAGTTATAATATTATTATTATTATTATTATTATATGTCTCTGATAAAAAGCAACCATCCCACCTGCGACTATTTAATCCTGGCTACTTTTGTAGATGAGAATGATAATAGATCAAGACAATATGGTGTGCAGGCACTTAAAAAAAATCAACTTCAGTGTTTGATTACCCTCATACTCGGCAATACTGCGGTATTGCAAGCAGCAATGGGACTCATCAAGGTAAGTTGCTTTATGATTTGTTTAATAAATAAACAACCAGTATTGTATGGTTTACATGTCGATGTATTTTATTTCAATCCAAAGGCCCTATTTTTTTAATTACATTTCCTGTTTGACATAATTTTGTTAATTAGAAGTTGACACTGAGCAAGTGTTTTCACACATTAACATGATTGTTTGACATCTTAACCCTTTCTCACATACAGCAAATATTCAGCAGATGACTTTGAAAACATTATAACAAAAGCATAGACAAATTATAGTTTAATGACTGCAAAGAGTTGAACACATTGTGGAACAGGAGAAATTTGCTTGTTTTCAACAATTTCTTAATTTGTCACTTGTTTTCAATAGTTGCTACTCTGTCAAACACTCTGGAGAGCTGCAGAGGACGCGTCTATATGTGGGAAAGGGTTAATTTAATTTTAAAAAAAAATCAATCACATATACATATATGTAATACTAAAATACTTCAAAAAGAGAGATTTGCCAAATATCTTTAATAACAGTGAGTTGATATATTACTATAAAACACCAATGACGGTATTACCACTATTGAAAAACTAACAGTTTGATTGGTACAGTGTTAAGGGTTTTTAAAAAACAGTTTTAAGTATACATCAAAGGCAATAAACTTGGACTCCTCTCAACTGAAGTTTAGTTGAAAGTTACTTCAGGTCTGGTAAAAAAATGTGTACATGTCAAATCAAACATCACATCTTGTAATTAAGTTGTATACATGTCACATCTGGTAACCATCTGGAAACTCAAGTTATGTTAATTATTTAAATTGTGCTGCAGAAACCTATGTTTCGCATTTTTTTTTTAAATATACACCGTTTCAAAGATATAAGTCTTCCGACAAGACGAAATGTTTTAATTGACAAAATATATTTGAAATCGCTCCTGTTGACCAATTTAATAAAAGGAGGCACTCTCACAAACAGGCATTTGATAAGTAAAATCAGAGAAATCTTAGTCATAACACCTATGTTTCGAATTATCAATTTAAAAAAATTGTACACCGTTTCAAAGATATAAGTCTTCCTGACAAGATGGAATAATTTAAATTGACAAAAAACAATTGAAATCACCCATTTTGACCAATTCAAAAAAAGGAGGCGCTCTCAAAAACAGTGCTAAGGATAAGTAAAATCAGAGAAATCTTAGTCATAACACCTATGTTTCGCATTATCAATTTAAACAAATTATACACCGTTTCAAAGATATAAATCTTCCTGACAAGATCGATTAATTCAAATTGACAAAAAAAAATTAAAACCGCTCATTTTGACCAATTTTAAAAAAGGAGGCGCTCTCACAAACAGGGCATTTGATAAGTAAAATCAGAGAAATCTTAGTCATAACACCTATGTTTATCAATTATCGCATTATCAATTTAAACAAATTATACACCGTTTCAAAGATATAAATCTTCCTGACAAGATCGATTAATTGAAATTGACAAAAAACAATTGAAATCGCTCATTTGGACCAATTTAAAAAAGGAGGCACTCTCACAAACAGTAAAAACAATTTGCCACCGCTCGCTTTGAAGGATTTTGTTATTCGTAAGGCATTTGGAATCGCGAGTACCTTACCTCTGTGTTTATATGTCTCAGCTTTCACATCAAACCAAAGAATGCGGTCATTTTCAAGCCTCCACTGAAATGATCACGTGGTTTGTAAATCTCGATCAATAGACGCTTGACCCGCATGCTGTTTGAAGGATTTTGTTCTTCGTAAGGCATTTGGAATCGCGAGTACCTTATCTCTGTGTTTATATGTCTCTGATTTGAATGGAGGATAAACGGGAGAAATTCATGATAATCTAACCCCTAACGCTGTTGTAGGCCAGAGGCATTTCTCTCTCTCTCTCTCTCTCTCTCTCTCTCTCTCTCTCTCTCTCTCTCTCTCTCTCTCTCTCTCTCTCTCTCTCTCTCTCTCTCTCTCTCTCTCTCTCTCTCTCTCTATCTCTCTCTCTCTCTCGAAGATTTTATAAGATTTCACTATACACTTTTAAGGAAACAAGCTTCGCCCCCTGGCAGCCATGTTTTTCAACGGATCAGAATAATGTTAACACTCTTAGTAGAGGGTAATCCAAGGAACAATTGTGCTCAATAGTTTGAACAACTTTAAAAACAGGACCACCTAAGACTCATTCATGTGAAATAATTTTGTAATTGGACCTTTGGTTTAGAAGGAGAAGTTGTTTGTAGGAAAATGTGAACAGACAGACAAAGACGACGACGGACGACGACGGACTTTGAGTGATCACAAAAGCTCCCCTTGAGCTAAACAACTATACAACTTTAGAGTATACCATTCACGTCATGGTGTTGCAACATTGTATATATTAATTGTTGAGAAATGTTGATGTGGGCATATGTCTGCACACGGCTTTGCACCCCCTTCCCTATGGACACTTTTCTTTTCGTTTCGGTCAAGCGTTATTCTGGCGGGAAACTATTATCCACGAATAAATTTAGTTACGATCAGCTACTGTGCAGTTTGTCTATAACATATATTGGCATTAATACACTCTGTCTCTCGCTCTGTCTCTGTCTCTGTCTCTCTCTGTCTCTCTCTGTCTCTGTCTCTCTCTGTCTCTGTCTCTGTCTCTCTCTGTCTCTGTCTCTGTCTGTCTCTCTCTCTCTCTCTGTCTCTGTCTCTCTCTGTCTCTGTCTCTCTCTCTGTCTCTCTCTGTCTCTCTCTCTGTCTCTCTGTCTGTCTGTCTCTCTCTGTCTCTCTGTCTGTCTGTCTCTCTCTCTCTCTCTGTCTTTCTGTCTCTCTGTCTGTCTCTCTCTCTCTCTCTCTCGCTGTCTCTCTGTCTCTGTCTCTGTCTCTGTCTCTCTTTCTCTCTCTTTCTTTCTCTCACTTCTTGACTTCTTTGTTGTTTGAATCAAGCTTTCAACTGTAAATATGATCCATACAAAATATGTTTGCTGACTAAAACACTTTTACTTCTAGTAGGTTTATCCTGCCACCAACACATCAGTCGCATCAGTCGTATGGTCCATCATGCAAACCTGCGCCCCAATAAAGAAATCACTACTTCTACTCTAAACAATTTAGTATGACATGACCAGGAATCGACTCTGATCTCTCTAACTATTGAGGCGAATGTGTTTGCCACTGCACCACCGAGGCGGTTTCAGAACGATAAGAGTACTTCCAGAGGTAAACTCCTCTCAAATACGGAGAATATAACTCCTTCGTATAGAAATGAAATATTTTTATCTTATCATTAATTAATTAAATGCTCCAAACACTCGCAAATTACTGAATTTTGTGTAAAACTTCTTTGCGTTGATGATAGTTACAGATTGTTCAGGTCATAGTATGGCGCCTATTCACTGGGGTTCGCCACGGGTTATACACTTTTTGTGTGAAAATAAATCCATAATCTCAATGGATCGTCAATTAGAAAGCAAAATACAATTACCCTTTTGTGGCTGAAGGAAAAAATGCTTGTTATGAGCAATTTCTCCCTTTCCCACAGTGATTTCAAAACTCCTCTGCTGTAGCAGCGTCAGAAACCGTCTGCATGTGGAATAGATTTAAGAGACGCTCCAGGAATACCAACCTTAAAGTAATTGATTATACCTGCCTGCGTAGTCATGCTAAGGATCCAAAATGAAGGCTGCTTAACAGACATTTTACGAAACCTTATAAGACCAATAAGTTAAAAGTGTAGAACCAATGGATGCGCTGATTGATCTGGTTCTACACTTGTCGCAGATATCTTAAGGTTTATTTCTTCAGTGGTGTAGTGGTTATACCGCCGCCACGGGAGCTGGAGATCAGGGTTCGATCCATGGTCGGGTAATAGCGGGAATGTAGAATTATCTACAATGCACATACATTGTCATATCAAAGCCATTATCATTTTTCCACAAACAGACGCTTTCTGGCCTATATGTAGTAGATTACTTTTGAAAACATTGCGACAAAATGAGAAATTGCTCATAATGATCAGTTTCTCCTTTGAGCACTGCATTTTTACCTGAGTTCAAGAATATTATTTTCATTTCTAAGAAATTTTCGATATTTGTGCCCAAATGATTGTTTTCATGTTGTCTACTTCTGCTTTGAAGTATGTGGGAAAGGTTGACATGATAGTAATGGCTTCCCTCACATGCGCTCAGGGTTTCGGGGATAGCCTTACAACTGATTTGTCGGTGTCCGGACAAATGATACCGGCAGTGCAAGTAATTTACTAAGCAAACGCCGTGCTATAAATGCTGAAACTGGGCGTTACATTCAAACAAACGATTTATTTGTTGTAGCCGAATGCGATATTTCTTTGGGACTGAAGGGACTGAAGTGATGGACACTGTGTTAACTGTTGCACGTGTAGACCAACACCCTTGAAGCAGCGAAAAGTGGGCCTCATTCTGAAGACAGTGTAAAAACCAATACCAACATCCACAACAAAAAATCTGTGAAGATAGAATACTGTGTATAAGTGCACATTCTCACCATAGCTTCATTGTGGCAGGGTCTTATATAACGGTGAAAAGGAACTAAATTGTCTCCTAGAATATCACCCATCCCAAAGTTTGTAGCAAGTTTAACTCCAAAACTATTTAACATCGGACAAAAACAAAGATAAGATCTAGCTTTTGAAGTAATCTGTTGCCTTAGTTGAAAGTTAAAGCTTTATTTGCAACAAGATGTGGACTTTTAGCTCCATTCCTTTTTCTGTGTGATAAGTGAACTTGCTCCAGCAGTGATTGCCACTTTAAATATGTCAGGAAGTCTGGTCGATTTTGTTGTGACACACATGAGGAACGATAGAGATAGACTAGACAGAAAACTACAGTCGGAATATTTGGCTAGTGAACTAAGGGAAAGGTTGGTTTACATATATATATACACTTTTATTCATGAACTGTGAAATACACTTCTTCTGGGTATTTACTGATATGTTTTAACCCTTTCACACAAACATGGCTGCCATAATAATATTAATAATAATAATATATATTTAAACCTTTAAAAATATTCTTGTCCAAAAGTACTTTTTTTTTATTTGTTTAAATTATTTTGATCCGTTAGCATATATTGAAGCTTAGTAAACCAGTTAAAATCTTTCTTTAAAAGATCTGGCCAATATTGAAAATAATTGGCACAGAAACAAAGCAATTTCTCCTTTGTCATCAAACTTCAATTGTCTTTTGTTGCAGATGCATCAAAATACGTCTGTATGTGGGAAAGGGCCAATCCAAATTCAAATTCAAATTCTTTAATACTCAGAATCAATTCAATGATTTACATGAGAATAATACAGAAATTATACATTGTTGATGGCGAAATAAGTATAAACACAATCAATACCTTACAATACCTTACAATGGAAGACGACGTATAGATAGAGAGGTAATGTCCAGACAGTTTAGGTCAATAAGTAAACATGTTATGTGATATGTTTGTGTAAATTATTTCAAGTAATATATGCATGTATGTACCAATTACCAAATGCATATTTAATTGTTAAATACATATTTAATTGTTAAATACATATTTAATTGTTAAATACATATTTAATTGTTAAATACATATTTAATTGTTAAATACATATTTAATTGTTAAATACATATTTAATTGTTAAATACATACATGTACACATCTAGCAAAACTTCTACCACAATAGAGTGTCTGTTAGAGCAATTTAATTGGTACCCGTTGGTAAATACTTCATCGAAACGAAAAATAAAGCATTCACCGAGGTATCCAGAATATAATTACTTGATGTGGTTTAGTATTTTAACGATAAATATATTCAAAATTACATCATTTGTATAATTTATGAATAACAGTTGATCAAGGATCTAGGACAAATGTGTTTTGATGAACAATTTCGCTTTTTGTCACAATTGCACAATGTTTTCATAAGAGGTCTGCTGTAAATGGGCCAAAATGTGTCTACATGGTGTGTTGGGTTTTGAGTATGTATCCAAAATGTGTCTTCATGGTGTGTTGAGTTTTGAGTATGTACCCGAAATGTGTCTACACGGTGGGTTGGGTTTTGAGTATGTACCCAAAATGTGTCTACATGGTGTGTTGGATTTTGAGTATGTACCCAAAATGTCTCTTCATGGTGTGTTGGGTTTTGAGTATGTACCCAAAATGTGTCTTCATGGTGTGTTGAGTTTTGAGTATGTACCCGAAATGTGTCTACACGGTGGGTTGGGTTTTGAGTATGTACCCAAAATGTGTCTACATGGTGTGTTGGGTTTTGAGTATGTACCCAAAATGTCTCTTCATGGTGTGTTGGATTTTGAGTATGTACCTGTAATGTGTCTACATGGTGGGTTGGCCTTTGAGTATGTACCCAAAATCTGTCTTCATGGTGTGTTGGGTTTTGAGTATGTACCCGAAATTTGTCTAAATGGTGTGTTGGGTTTTGAGTATGTACCAAAAATGTGTCTTCATGGTGTGTTGGGTTTTGAGTATGTACCCGAAATGTGTCTACATGGTGGGTTGGGTTTTGAGTATGTACCCGAAATGTGTCTACATGGTGTGTTGGGTTTTGAGTATGTACCCGAAATGTAAATTAAATGTTATTGTGACACCTGTCTATAAGGTAGGGAGACACTTAGGGGTTTCTTCTGTGTCGTCCATCGGTCTATCGGTATATCTGTCTATCTGTCTGTCTGTGTGTCAGGCTCTGGATTAATTGGTATTAACTGTGTTTGTGTTTGGCTGATTCACTTCAAAGTTGAAACGTTATAATCAGGAGAATGGAACAATACAAGGGACACAACTCTATCCTGCTTTGTTGTGCGGTTATCATGTTCTCACTAAATTTCAAAAGTATCAATTTACAAAATTGATTCGTTGGTTGCTTGTAACCTGCAGATTATAGTATGCTTATTTTTGGAGTTATTCCCTCTTCGTGCATTTTTCTGTCCATTTGTCTCTTATTATCCAGCTTTCGCAGGCCATGTGTGTCCTGTGGATCACTCTTGTTTGTTGTGCTTTGGTTATGTTATGCATTATGACCTATGATAATAATACATATTATATTTATGTTATTTGAATAAATGTTTTATCTACACAGAAATATTTTGTCATTCACCGTTGTCTTCCTACTTAAAACCCGTTCCCACATACACCAAAACAGCAGCAGACGACATTGAACATATCTAGGCAAAACTATGAAAACTCTCTATCAATAAAAGCATAATAAACATACAGAAACAAAGCAATTTCTCCTTTTGTTACAAAACTTCAAATGTCTTTTGTTGCAGATGCATCAAAATACGTCTGTATGTGGGAAAGGGCCAATCCACCAAAGTAGATAAAATACATGAGTGATGCATGGCTAGACCGATATATATCCTATACATTGTATTCCCAAGTACGAAAACAATCCGGAGAAGACTACTTTGAAAACATCTAGGAAAAAATACATGTTTATGGAACTATAAATGAAAGTAAAATTATTATTAAATAGAGTTAAAAGCATTGAGGCAATGAGAAACTGTTATGAGCAATTTCTCCTTTTGACAATGTTTGAATTGCTGTGGCAGAATATGCATATGGGAAAGATCGCATCGGTAGTGTAATGATAGCGTATCCGCCTCGAGTGCGGGATGTCGCATGCCCGATCCCTGGCCGGGTCATACCAAATACTTTAAAAATAGTAGTAATGGCTTACTTCATGGACGCTCAGAATATGGGGGAAGCATTACGACTGACTTGCTTGTGTCAGGATAAATGGTCAAATAGTATTGGTAAGTTACCAGAAAATGCCGTGATATAACTGAAATGTTGTTGAGAGCGACGTTGACCACCATACAGACAACACATGGAGAAGAGTAAAGCATGTCGTTGTATATACTCTACAGGTTATCGGTCTTTATGCATGGCTGATACATCATCTAATTTTTAAATCAAGATGGGTCTGGATCGCTCATCTGAGTTATGCCAACCAGAAAGTCAATCACAATTATGAATAACTGATTTTGTGGTCAGCTAAGCTATAAGTGTTAACATTTTTTTCCTTCAATTTGGTCTAGTGATTCAGAGCCATGTTCAACCCTAGCCTAAATATCATCAAAACAACCATTCTGACAAAGTTTCAACATGCTATAATTAAAAATAAGGCATCCAGGGAGTTAACGAGATGATCCTTCAAAATTTGACATTGTGACCTAGTTGTTGACCTCAAATGACCCAGTTTCGAACTTAGTTTCGCTTAGATATCATCAAGACAAACATTATGTCAAAGTTTCAAGCTGCTGGAGCAAGAGTATTACCACGATTCTATTTCAATTTGACATTATAACCTAGTGTTTGACCTCATATAAACCAGTTTTGAACTTAGCCTAGATTTCACTAAGACAACTATTCTGATCAAGAAGATTGGATGTATCTGTAAAGTGTTAACAACGTTGTTGACGCACTAAACACGGACGACAGACAAACTGTGATCACAATAGCTCACCTTAAGCACTAAGTGCACAGGTGAGCTAAGAAAAAGACTAAAAGATATGAACTGAGTTTGCAAGCATTATTCGCCAGAAGGTCGTGTTCTAAGGCAAAACAGCCCCGCCCCCTGGAGGCCATGTGTTTTGAGTTAACAACATGGCTTAAAGGAATCTGATAGAGGATCACCCAAGAAACATTCCTACAACATTATTTGGAATTCAGCAAGATATAATCGGAGAAGAAGATTATTTGAACATGGCCGTCAGGGGGCGGTGCTGTGTTGCCTTATATGGCTTTAGTGAAAACATAAACAATCTTCTCCTCTGAAATTATGTGGACCATTTTAAAATACTTTTGTAGAAATGTTCTTTGGACAAGCTTCTATCATATTACTTCAAACCATTGTGATGGTTTTTTAGATCAATGTGATCACTCTCTGTCCGTCGTCCGTCTGTCGTTAACTTTTAGCTTTAAACATCATCTCCTCCTTAACCACAGGACCAATTTCAACCAATCTCCATAGGAATGTTCCTTTGGTGGCCCTCTTTTAAAATTGTTCAAAGATTAAAATTCCATTGAGAACTTTGGTTGTTGCGGATTCAGAAAAGGGGCAAAATGTCCAAACTTTAAAAATCTTCTCCTCTGAATCTGCTTGTCAGATTCCAATATTATTTGGTAGAAATATTCCTTGGGTGACCTTTTACAAAATGTGTTCAATCCATACTGATTGGTTGAAAAATATGGCGTCAGGCAGCATCAAAAAAGGGGCAAATTGACAAAATTCCGTTTTGTTGAAAGTGATTGTCTGATTTTAAGAGAATTGGATAGGAATCTTACTTCAGTGATCCTCTTCTTAATTTGTTCAATCCGTATTGATTGGTTACAAAATCATAGCAACCAGGCGTCATCACAAAAAGGGTAAATTGAACGACAACTTATACCATTCCACTGGACCACTTTCAACTTAACTTCACAGGAGTGTTCCTTTGTTGGTCCTCTTTCAAAATTGTTCAATGACTTACATTCTGTGTAGAACGTTGGTTGATGCGGCATCAGAAAGTGAGAAAAATACCCAAACTTTAAAATCCTCCACAATCTGCGGGTCCGATTCCAAGATAATTTGGTAGAAATGTTCTTTAAGTGACCCTCTCCAAAAACTGTTCAAGCCATATATATTTCGTTGAAAAACAGGGCAGCAATGCGGCATTAGGAAAGGCTCAAAATGACAAAACTTTATACATGTACTTCCATTCTTATTAAGTTCTTGTTAGATTTAAAGATGCAAATGACTTTAACTGATAAGCCATTTTACTATTTCTTCAACAGTGTCAACTCCTTGCAGTTTCATTTGCACTCCTGATCAAATTTCCCCAGATATTTGCAGTTAAATATTTGCTACTAATTTACTATAATTCAGGTGATCGATTTAGGGCCATCTTGGCCCTATTGTTAACCAATCAACATGACGTGAAGTAATCTCGTAGATCATCACCGCTGGAACATTTCTACAAAATCATTTCGGCCAGATTCTTTCGAGAGAGAAGAACTTTGAATTAAAGCCGTATAAGGTAAATTAACAAACACTGCCCCTTGTAGATTTGGAGAAGATGTGATTTGAAGCTGAAATTAATTGATTTTACCCTTATTTGATGCCGCCAGGTTGCTGTGTTTTTCAACCAATTAATATGGATGGAACTTTTTTGTAGAGTGTAACCCAAGAAATATTTCAACCAAATTGTATTGGAATCCGACGAGCGGATTCATAGAAGAAGATTTTTAACAAGAGAGCCAAGATGGCCTTTAATCGACCGCCTGAGTGATTGTATAGTAGCAAATATTTAACTACAAAAATTTAGGGAAATTAGATCAGGAGTGCAAATGAAACTGCAATGAGTGGAAACTGTTAGTGAAATAGCTTATCACTGAATATCAGTAAAGGCCATGTGTAATAAGGTATTAACAGTTCGAAAGAGGACCCCAAAAGGAACATTCATGTGAAGTTTGGTTGATATCGGTTAGGAGAAGTCATTTAAAACTAAGAGTTCATTTACCCCTTTTCTGATGCCACCTAACAGCTATCTTTTTAAAACGATCGAATTATGTAAAGGTTCACTAAAGGAACATTTCGGCTAAATTATCTTGAAATCTAACAAGAACTTTAATAAGAAAGAAATTATAATCTTCAACACATTTAGAAAATGATCAATGAAGTAAGATTTCGATGCAATCATATTTAAATCAGACAAGCACTTTCACAATAATGGAAAACAATTCATTTTTTGTCATTTTCCCCTTTTCTGACGCCATGTTTTTCAATCAATCAGTTTGGCTTGAACAACGTTTTTAGAGGATCACACAAGAATTATTTTTACTAAAATATAATGGAATTGGACAAGCAGATTCAGAGAAAAAGTATTTTAAAGATTGGCGCTTTTCCCCCATTTCTGATACCGCAGTAACGAAAGTTTTCCATAGAACTTAACTATTTTAACTGCGCAGGCTGATATGGGTCGATACATTATGCAGAGTCCATAATGTTAGTTTTCTCGTGGAACGGCTCAATTATGTTGAAAAGATGACCAATCTAATATAAAAACATTTAACAACTACACAAATAATTACACAAAGAAGCTGATATAATCAGATAATACTAAAGCTTCAATGAAATAAGCGTGTCAAACTTCAGTTTCTTTGTGATTTCTTTAATTGTCACATATTTTTACATGATACTTTATTAATGCTCACTAATTTGCCTATGACATTTGCCGACAAGGTGGGTTATAAGTATAGTTCTTAGAACGATGTACGATGCAAAGGAGAGGTCAACACTCTTCGAACAAATAGTATACATTTGAATCAGGTAGCACAGTCGTGTAACAAATTCACTCAAAATTCGATTAATATGAACAGACAATGTTTATTACCTCACCTCTCTATGTAGGCCGGATGCCAGACATTTTAAAATAACAAATTGAATTGTATTGTAACCAGATAACATCTGGTCAAGAATGTGGTAAATCTCTACAAATGAAAGTGTACTTATTGAAAAGAGTTGAACACATTGTGGCAAAATGGAGAAATTATGCTCATTATGACCAATTTCTTCTTTTCCCACAATGTTTTCAAAAAAGGTTGGAAAGGGTTTACGCATATGTAGAGCAAACACATTTTTAAATTAAACACGTGTTCTAAGTAATAATCCTTCTCGAACACTTTTTTGAACTCCTTTTCAAAATATGATTAAAATTGTCCAGATGTAAACATTGTTTTCCACATTAAAAGATTAGTCTGAAGAAAACTTGAAACTTGACCAAATCAGAGGCGCCCTCAAATATAATAATTGAGCCGTCCCGCGAGAAAACCAACACTATGGCCTCTGCGTAATGTATCGAACCAGATCAGCCTGCGCAGATTGATCCGGGCCGAATCATTCCGTCTCAGGGGGATAGATGTATAGAGTAATGATTCCTGAAACAGAAAATCCACAGGAGGCGAAAAGTGTCTATCCGGGTAAGCCTGCGCGGCATGTTTAGGCTGATCCGGATCGATACTTTACGCAGAGTTCACAATGTTGGCTTTCTCGCGAGACGGCTCAATTATCTTCTTTTTTTTTTTTGGTGAAGTCGTTCAACTTCTTTTATTTTACATTTTTACATAACATAAACGATGTAAATTACAATAACAGTACAAAACATGAAGCATATATATATCTCTCTCTTTGCTTATCTACAGATACCCATTGAAATTTACCAAAAATGTTGAAAGTTTATTTTTTGAAGACAAATAAGTATACAAAAATCTGTATTCTTTGATGAATAAGTTCTCTAGTTTAATACTATTTTATTGCAGAATATATCAATACATGTTTATAATACATTGCACAGATTATGTGTACATATAAGCAGCTTACAAGTAGAATTGAAATGCATGCAAATTAATTAATTAATTAGTAGTTATATTGAGATCAAAGACAAAAGGGTTGGGCCACAAGTTTTACCAACATTAGTGACGGCCCTCCCCTTAGAGCAGGTTGTGGTAAGGTAAGATGAGTCGAATATATAAACAATATATAGTCATACAGGAAAAAAATAAATAAATAGAAAATATGAAGAAAAAAAAAAGCAACAATGAAATTGAAATTGCTTTTATGCAGTATTCTCAGCCGACGTCCCCCCCCCCCTCCCCCCCCCCCCCAGGGTTATACTGCCTCGTATTGGTGAATAGTAGACGTCGTTGGTTAAGATACAGTTGGCAACGAAAAAAGAAATGTTCCACGTCTTCACGCACAGATCCGCAACTGCATTGATGATTATATCGTAAATGGTTATTGAATAAATCATAATTAAGGTTGCTGCATTTGTTTCGAATTCGGGCATGGTGGGTTTGTAAAAATCGCTCACCTACAAGAAAATATTTTGGAACAACGGTTGGTTTGAATAATCGTCGAAGCTTACTTTTAAATGAGAAAAGAGTATCAGAGTTTCTAGTTTCAATGTCTAGATCGTTCCAAAGTTTAATGGAAGACGGTAATATTGATTTAGAATAAATTTCAAGACGACGAGCAACAGTTGCGTAGTCAAGCTGGTTTCTTAGATTATATGTGTTATTATCTCTAACCATTTCTGGCATAAGATCGTTTAAATAGCTTGGCAGATCACCATTTTTATATTTAAAAATAAGAACTAATTTTTGTAATTTTCGTCTATCTGATAATGAAACCCATCCAATTTCATTTATAAGATTATTAATTGAAACAGATCTTGTTAGACTAGTGACTGCTCTGGCAGCGTCGTATTGGAGCTTTTCAAGAAGTTCCTTTTCATAAGTTGTGCAATTGTCCCAGATAATTGACGCATACTCTAAAATTAGTCTTAAATATGAGATGTATATTTGGTTAAGAGTAGCACGTTTAAGTTTGAATTTTAACATTTTCATTGTCCCTAGTACTTTCGATGCTGAAGACGTTATGTTTGAAATGTGGGCATGCCAAGTACCATCATCACTTAGGGTCACTCCAAGATGTTTATGGGTTTTAACGTAATCAAGCTGAATATTGTCAAATAATAAAGATGGTCTTACAATATTGTTTTTGGCAAGAGTTAAAAACATAACTTCAGTTTTCGAAGGATTAAAATTCACTAACCATCGTTGAGCCCAGTCCGATATCATAAGTAAATCGTGATTGAGCGTAGTTTCTATATAGTCGATATTGTCCGAACTAACGGCAAGTGAGCTGTCGTCAGCATAAAGTCGAGAAATACTTAGAAGGGACTCGGTAATAATATTAACATAAACAAGAAAGAAAAGAGGCCCTAAGACAGATCCCTTGGGAACTCCAGCATGTACCTGTTCAACATCAGAAAACGAAGACCCGACAAAAACTTTTTGGCTGCGATTTTTCAAGTAACTAGTAATCCAGTTAATTATTTTCCCCCCTATCCCATATTGTCTAAGTTTATGAAGCAACCCTGAATGCCATACCCTATCAAATGCTTTACTAATATCACAAAATATTATACATGTAGACTTTCGCTCATCAAAAGCAGAGCAAATTTGGTTATATATGTCAATTAACTGATAAACTGTTGAATGACCTGGGAGAAAACCTGACTGTTTGTTATAAATAAGATCATTTGCATGCAAGTAGTTATACGTATATTTAAAGACGACGCGTTCCATGACTTTGCCAACGCAACTAATGAGCGATATTGGACGGTAATTCGATGCAATATTTTTATCACCCTTTTTAAATAAAGGCATGACGTGACTGTTTTTCCAAAAATTGGGAAACGTGCTTTCTTGTAAGGACCTATTAAATATGATAGTTAGTGGAACACAAATGGTTTTAGATGTTTCTTTTAGCATACGATGGCTTATTTCATCTGGTCCGTTAGCTTTATTTATGTTTAAATTAGATAAGACATCCATAGTATCTTGTTCGGAAATAGTAAAATCAAAAAGTTGTTTATCAGTTTTTTCGGAAAAAGGTGGCAATCTTGCTTGAGTGTCATCAATATTTGAAATTGACGCGAAATAATTATTTAGGGTATTCGCTTTCTCTGTATCCGAGAAGTAATACGTGTTGTTTTCGCTTAAAGGGATAAATTCACAATTGGATGAATTGCCTTTTACAAGCATTTTTACTAGTTTCCAATATTGACGAGGATTACTGGAACTAATGTCATTTAAAGTAAACTCAATATTGTTAAAAAATATTTCTTTAGCTTGTTTCTTCATATTGTTAACTTTTTTACGTATATGTTTGTATCTCGACCAGTCAGACAATTTTAGTCAATTGTTTAAAATCACTAGACTGTGACTCTATATATGGGTTGTCTGTTACATGGTCAATGAATACACAGTTGAACATAGCCTATGTAAATATATACATAATAGGGGGTCACATTCCAGAACAATGAAAACACAAAAAAAACGTAAACATGAACTTTGAACTTTGACAGCTGAGTAGACACTTTCCATTGGAAGCGGTTTGCCTGCTCGTATTGCGGAAATCGCATCCATAGATTTGACAACTCGTCCTGTACTCTCGCCGCTGAGCTGCACATTAACTCTACAGCCAGTTATCCAGGTCTTGTCTATTATATTTTCGCGTTTAAGCAGTCTGGCTTCGTACCCAAGGTACTCACGATTTGGTGTCAAGTTTTCTAGCACGAAAATGCCATCTAGTAAACTCTTTCTAGATCTGTAAAAGTTGTCGCGCGCTTTTGAATTCGTTAACTTGATGATAACTTTACGGTCAACATTCTCTTTGGGTTTTCCCTTACGATGACATTTGTCAATATCAGAGCTTTTCAGAGGAATTTTCGAATTTTTTGCAATTTCTAGAATTTTGGACTCCACGGGCTCATCATGAGTACGCGTGTCACCGTGGAGGTTTGAAATATCCAGACACATGCGTCTACCGTACTGGGCGAGCTCGTCGTGATCAATCTTAGCCTGTTTAAGTTCATTACTGAGTCTAGTCACTTCAGTTTGTAAGCTAGAAACTTCGTCCCTTAATGACTTGGATTCAGTTTGCACAATGCCACGGATTTCTTGCCTAATTTCTGAAAGACATTCTTCTTTTAGTGCCTCTTTAAGGTCTTTGATCAAGAGCGGTGCTAGTATAGAACTGAGACTAACAAGATTGTCTTGTGTAAACTGCATAATGGGTGATGGGGTATGGTTGAACGTGGTGGGTGGGGTATGGTCTGATGATTGATTTAAATCAGACTCTACAGCATCAAAGTAATCAGTTCCTTCGCCTTCACTATCAGAAGTATCCCTGTTTAAGTAGAGTTTGTTTGTTTTTGGTTCTGGCTTATTACCTGGTGAAGACTTGTTACGTTTTCTCTTCGGCCGATTATGTTTACGCCTGACCATCTGTCATGGCGAGAAACGACCTCAGTGGTCAAATATCAGGAAAATGTTTATCAAGTTTCAGAGGTCTTAAAAGTCAATATCAGTTATGCACGGCTATACATGCTACCAACCTGGCCGTAAAAAATGGCTATCTGAACTCAGGAATCAGCTTTGAAGGTTGTATAACTACATTTTATAACACAGGTAACATATTCTCAACCATCTTGTTTACCGGAAGTCACGTGACGTCTTTGATTTAAATTCAAAGTATGCATTTAAAACATTAATGTAAAAAGGAGTAAGTCTTATTTCTGTTTTTGGCAAATCTCTCAATGATTTGACATTCATGTTGAATATTAAAAGGTTTTTCCCAAATTAGTTAAGTAATTTCCTAGGAATAATTTTTCAATTTGACCCATCTTCGTGCAGCAAAGTTTTTATCCATTTTAGTTTTATTGACCTTAAGAAGCTTTCAATATCTATCATATTAAGGCCCCCATTTAATTTTGTACCTATTAGAGTTTTCCTTTTAATTTTTTCCTTTTTTCCATCCCACAGAAAATCAAATAGTAACTTATCAATATAGTGAAACATGTATACACATTTTGGTAATAAGAGAGTCTTAATTATAATAATTTTGCCATAAAATGTGAGGTGGCGTCTTTTCCATGCTTGAATAGTCTGTGTACATTCCCTTATTGGTTTCTCCCAGTTGCTTTTATCACAATACTCTATGTCGTAACCAAACGTTATTCCAAGTGCCTTGACTGTTTTTGCACATTTTATTGGCCGGATTGCTCAAGCAATTCCGGTCTATAGATTGGCGATGTCCGTCTGTCTGTCTGTCTGTCTGTCTGTCCGTCAACATTTTGGTTAAAGTTTTAGGTTAGGCAAAATGGTTAAAGTTTCTGGTTAAGCAAAATCTCAGACATGGAAAGAGCTACAAACTTGAACATTGGTCTGTGTGTAGCCACTATCATGTTCTTTTGATTTCCATGATAACTCTTGACCTTCACGTTGCTATTGCCCGTCTGTCTGTCTGTCTGTCCGCCAACATGTTGGTTAAAGTTTCTGGTTGAAGCAAAATCTCGGACATGGAAAGAGCTACAAACTTGAAAATTGGTCTGTGTGTAGCCACTAACATGTTCTTTTGATTTCCATGATAACTCTTGACCGTCACGTTGCTATTGCCCGTCTGTCTGTCTGTCCGTCTGTCCGTCAACATTTTGGTTAAAGTTTCTGGTTGAAGCAAAATCTCGGACATGGAAAGAGCTACAAACTTGAAAATTGTTCTGTGTGTAGCCACTAACATGTTCTTTTGATTTCCATGATAAATCTTGACCTTCACGTTGCTATTGCCCGTCTGTCTGTCTGTCCGTCAACATTTTGGTTAAAGTTACATCACGGCATTGCGTTTTAATTTGCTTTCTACCGTTTTATAGTTATATCACGGCAACTTGCGTTTTAATTTGCTTTCTACAGTTTTATAGTTATATAACGGCAACTTGCGTTTTAATTTGCTTTCAACAGTTTTATAGTTATATCAACTTGTGTTTTAATTTGCTTTCAACAGTTTTATAGTTTTATCATGGCAATTTGCATTTTTATTTGCTTTCAACAGTTTTATAGTTATATCATGGCAACTTTCGTTTTAATTTGATTTCAACAGTTTAATAGTTATATCATGACAACTTGCGTATTAATTTGCTTTCAACAGTTTTATAGTTATATCACTGCAAATTGCGTTTTAATTTGCTTTCAACAGTTATATAGTTAAATCATAGCAAATTGTATTTTACTCCCCTTTCAGCAGTTTAACAGTTATATCACGGCAACTTGCGTTTTAATTTGCTTTCAACAGTTTTATAGTTATATCAACTTGTGTTTTAATTTACTTTCAACAGTTTTATAGTTTTATCATGGCAACTTGCGTTTTTATTTGCTTTCAAAAATGTTATAGTTATATCGTGGCAACTTTCGTTTTAATTTGATTTCAACAGTTTTATAGTTATATCCCGACAACTTGCGTATTAATTTGCTTTCAACAGTTTTATAGTTATATCACTGCAAATTGCGTTTTAATTTGCTTTCAACAGTTATATAGTTATATCACAACAAATTGCGTTTTACTCCGCTTTCAAAAGTTTTATAGTTATATCACGTCAACTTGCTTTTTAATTTGCTTTCAACATTTTAATAGTTATATCACAGCAAATTGTGTTTTAATTTGCTTTCAACAGTTTTTGGCCGGATTGCTCTAGCAATTCCGGTCTATAGATTGGCGATGTCCGTCTGTCCGTTCGTCTGTCTGTCTGTCCGTCAACATTTTGGTTAAGTTTCAGGTTGAGGCAAAATCTCAGCACTGGAAAGGGTTACAAACTTGAAACTTTGCCTGAAGGTAACCAGTAACAAGTTCTATTTATTTCTATGGTTACTTTGACCTTGACCTTGTTTTGTCGATTTTCAAGGTCAAATTGCCGACAATCCGGCCTTACCGTCTTCAGCGGTTTCTTGTATTACCTATATTTTCATCCCGCTTTTTTGAACTGCCAATCCAGAGACATTCAGTTTTCTTTCTGTTTAATGTAAGGCCCGAATGTAAGCTAAATTCGTCAACAATTCTTAGAGCGATTTTTGCATCCGTATTATCTTTTACAAAAACGGTGGTATCGTCGGCGAGTTGGGTCAACTTGAGACAGTTATTTTGTTCATTATAATTTTCTATAATGATTCCTTTAAAATCGCATGAACTTTATAATTTAGTTGCCAAGATTTCGGCTCAATTATCAGGAAATTCCTTGATAGAAAAACACAGGAAACCGAAAAAGTCACATTAGCTAACTACAATGTTGTTCAAAGGGCAGATAACAACGTTTTAAGGAAGATTAGCGAATACAACGTTTTGAGGTAGATTAGTTAATAAACCTTTTTAAGATGGATTTATGCCCTGAATATTTTAATACTGAATTAGCTTATAGAACACCACGATTCGTCTTTTTTTCCTCTGCTTCTCTACTTCTATCTCCAGACTCAGCTTCAGTTCGTGTTCAAGGTCGTCCCGTAAACGTTTCAGCTCATCATTCCTTGTTGTCTTCTTTAAGATCTCCAAGCTCATCATTTAAACGCACCATATTTCTCCTCATTTCCCTATCCCTCTGTTTTTGAGCATATTGAAGATTCTCCATTTGTATCTTATGTTGATCTCTCATCTCTCGTAGGTTTTCCTTCTGTAGACGTTCTATTTCTCGCATCCTTTTTTTCTGTTATTTCGTCCATTCTTGCCCTCTCCTTAGCTATTTCCCATGAATGAACCTCCTGTAGCTGTTTTACCTCGCTTGCATGCTATTTTCCTATGTCTTTTTTTCTTTGTCCGACTATTGTAGTTAAAACATAGAATTTTAAATAATATGATTTATAGCTTCTTTATACTTTTGATGTAAGAAATAATTAACCGAAGTGACTGTAATACATTTGAAGTGCAGTCAATAGGTCAATAGGTTACTGCATATTTTCGGCAATGGAAAATAATTATCTATTTAATAAAAGTGTATTCCCTAATATGTGTGAAATGAAAATTGAGACAGTAGTAAAGTGGTCAGGTCTATTCACATATACAGAGTATTTAGGAGTATGTATACGGGTATACCTGTTGTATAAAAATATACCTGTATTGTTGTATAAGTGGATAACAGTACTGTTGTATAGGGGGATGTCTGTTTTATTGTATACAGGAATACTTGTACTGTTGTATAAGAGGATATCTGTACTGTAGTATAAGGGGATAAATGTACTGTTGTATAAGGGGATAATTGTACTGTTATGTAAGGGGATACCCGTATTATTGTGAAATGTGATACACGTATTGTTGTGTGCGAGGATACGTGTACTGTTGTATAAGAGGATACATGTACTGTTGTATAGGGCGATGACTGTTGTATAAGGGGATACTTATACTGTTATGTAAGGGGATACCCGTATTACATAACATTTTACATATACATTTGTTGCACAAAGATTAGGAGCAACCTGATTTTGTTAAGTAATTATAACTTTACAAGTTCTGCAACGCAAACATTACAAGTACATTACCAATATCAAAGTTCGATGGTAACTTATAAACGAAGCTGACCGCTGATGACGTATCACCGTACGTTGCACTAGTCATACATTGCTGTCCCTGAAAGCTGTATAGATTTAAAACTATAGTCAGCGAGTCTATAATGTCTTCCAATGCTGAACTGTCTTCGTTAAGATTGTTAAGGTCATGGCAACCGTTTGGAGGCACGGCTGCAGCTGCGGCGTTAACAAGCTCGTATACTGATGTGGAACGGTAATAAGACGACAATAACTCTGAGAAAACCATCCCTAGGGCATTTGCGACCAGTGTATGTCAAGATCGGCCGGCACATCCGCGCAGTCTGATTCGGCTCTGCACTATTCGCCAATTAGTCATAGAGGATTTCAGAAAACTTAGTTTCCATTTGAATCGCTTAGCAGGCGGCGTTTTCGTCTAAAATACTGATTCTAGACTTTTGTATTCGGCTAAATTCCTGCAAACATTAATTATTATGGCTCGACACGGACCAACAATGAGCATTGGCGCTATTGGACATAATCCGAGACTGGTGGCGATCGAGTTGGGATTTTTAAAGAGGGTCACATTCAACAGACGCGGTTTAACCCTAAAACAAGGGAGAAGACTGATACTAATAAACACCTAAAAGTAATGCGTTTATTAAAGCCCTTTAAAACTAATAAGAATACATACCGTTTTAGTAGTTCCGTCTTCACAATGTTATCAACATCAGCTGTTGAATTTACAAGTTAATCATGCAACATTGCAAACGGATTTTCTAAATCTGGCTGACTATCAGAATAAGATACTTTCGAAGAAAGTAAATTTAGAGACGTACGAGTCGAACCGATGCGGGTAAAATTAAATAATTTGCTAATTTTCCGAACTTCAAACTTATATATCTCGCTTACACATGCCATGATTCATCATATCTAGGTATGGTTGTATAGCCATTGTTATTGCCTACACACAGACATATACATTCTACATATAACGTCATCCGTCGTCCGTCTGTCTCCCTTTCCAGCCTGAACATACAGGTACATTTACACACCAAGCAACATGTTACAACTTGCGCAAACAATGCTGCAATTGCATCCTGAATTTAATACAATTTTGGTGACCACAGACTAGAATAAACTGTAAGTAGAGGCAGAAAGTGTTCGACCATATTCTGTGAAAAGGCTCTTTTGAGTTAAGAGTTTAAGCTAGGACAGTGTTGTTGGTCTTGACTTGCAGCTTATACACGCAGCAACATGTACACACCAAGCAACATGTTGCATCTAATTCAAGCATTGCTGAAATTGCATCCTGAAGTTGATACAATTTTGCGGAGCACAGACTGGACTAAACTGTATGTATTTATAAACTGATAATATTTGACCATACTCTTGGAAAAGAATCTCCTGGGTTAAAAGTTATAGATATAACAGTGTTGTTGGTAGTTAATTTCAGCTTAAGCATACAGCTACATTTACACACCAAGAAATATGTTGCAACATGTGCAAACATTGCAGAAACAACAGCCTGAAGTCACTAACATGTTGGGACACGACAAGGCAGCCGACCTGCTAGTAAATGTGGTATTTTCTTTTTACAATACTCTGTGAAAAGGCTCTCCTAAGCTGAGGGTTAGAGCTAGATCAATGTTGTTGGTCTTGAATTGCAGCTTATATATGCAGCAACATGGATACATCATGCCAAATGTTGCAACTTGTGCAAACATTGCTGAAATTGCATCCTAACGTTTCTGAAAATTTGGGGATCACAGACAAAATTAACTGTATTTATAGACTTATAATATTTTATCATACTCTGGAAAAAAGGGTGTCCAGGGTTAATGCTTAAAGCTAAGACAGTGTTGTTGGTATTGTTTCCCAGCCTGAACAGGCAGCTTCATTTACATACCAAACAACATGTTGCAACTTGCGCAAACAATGCTGCAATTGCATCCTGAAGTTAATAAAATGTTGGTGACCACAGACTAGAATAAACTGTAAGTAGAGACAGAAAGTTCCGACCATACTCTGAGTAATTGCTCTTCTAAGTTAAGGGTTAAGAGCTAGGACAGTATTGTTGGTCTTGAATTGCAGCTTATACACGCAGCAACATGTACACACCAAGCAACATGTTGCATCTTGTACAAGCATTGCTGGGATTGCATCCTTAAGTTAACACAATTTTGGGGACCACAGACTTGACTAAACTGTATTTATTTATAGACTGATAATATTTGACCATACTCCGGGGAAAAAATCCCCTGGATTTAGGGTTACAGCTAGGACAGTGTTGTTGGTAGCTAATTTCAGCTTAAGCATGCAGCTTCATTTACACACAAAGCAATATATTGCAACATGTGTAAACATTCCAGAAACACCAGCCTGAAGTTACTCAATTTTTGGGACACCGACAGGGCAGCCAACCTGCTAGTAAATGTGATAGTTTTCTTTTACCATACTCTGTGAAAAGGCTCTCTTAAGCTGAGAGATAAAGCTAGGACAGTGTTGTTGGTCTTGAATTGCAGCTTATACATACAACAACATGGAGTCATCATGCCACATGTTGCAACTTGTGCAAACTTCCCTACAATTGCATCCTGTTTTGGGAGCACAGACAAGACTAAACTGTAATTATAAACTGATAACATTTGACCATACTCTGGATAAAATGGTTTCCAGGGTTAAGGCTTACAGCTAGGACAGTGTTGTTGGTATTGATTTCCAGCCTGAACATGCAGCTACATTTACACACCAAGCAACATGTTACAACTTGCGCAAACAAGGCTGCAATTGCATCCTGAAGTTAATAAAATGTTGGTGACCACAGACTAGAATAAACTGTAAGTAGAGAAAGAAAGCTTTCGACCATACTCTTAGAATATGTTTTTCTTAGGTAAGGATGAGAGCTAGGACAGTGTTGTTGGTCTTAATTTGCAGCTTATACATGCAGCAACATGTACACATCAAGCAACATGTTGCATCGTGTGCAAGCATTGCTGAAATTGCATCCTGAAGTTAACGCTAACCCTAGCACAGACTTGATTAAACTGTATTTATTTATAGATAATATTTGACCATACTCTGGGAAAAGAATCTCCTGAGTTTAAGGTTACAGTTAGGACAGTGTTGTTGGTAGCTAACCCTAACCCATCTAACCCTGAACCAGGATTTGGCTTATTCTTTAATTTTGATATGAATATTAAGTTACAACCCTTACACTGGGTTAACATATCAATCGAATCAGTTCTCTATCAACCGTCGTAGTGTTAAGACGTGTTTTAAGTGTGTGTGGATATAATTTAATTATTAATTACAGGACAACTAACAGGTAAGATACTTGTTTGTCGTTTGATTATGGACAGGTGTGGGTATGTGGGTATGGGGTTACCTTGGTTACGGTTATGATACTACTCAAGAGGAGGCAATAAAGAGATCAATCAATCAAGCTATCTATATAAAATTAAAAGGATTTTTAAGCACATGAAATTTTGAAATAGAAATTGAGGTAAATCTGAACTCTAAGGTGTTTCCGTATGGTTAAAGAATAATGTCTTTTACATATTTAACACTGAGCATTGGTGTAGTTAGTACTTCTGGAAAGATCATTGAATTTCTCAAATGGCATATTTATTCGACAGAAATAGTTGGGCTGCGAGGAGAGCCATTTCGAACCCTCGCTGCTAGAGGACTCCCGTATCCCTAACCCTAACCCTAACCCTCTACACAGCATTATACTTTTTAAAACAGTATGGCAGAAGGAGTCAAGTAATTGCGTAGAGAGCCATAATATGTTCAACTATTTTTTTTTTAAAAGGTCATTATGAGCAATGTCTTCTTTTGCCACACTGTTTTAAAAAGTCTTCTTCATGTCTTGTAACTAATTTATGAAAAGAGTTTAAATCCTTGTGCCAAAAACAGAAGCTACTGATTATGCCCAGTTACTCCTTTTGCCATAATGTTTTGAAAGATTTCCCTGTGGTTGCGTCAACATTTTTCTGTATGTGAAAAAGGTCCACATGCTGCTAATAACTGAAAAGAGTTGAAAACATTGTAGGAAAAGGAAAAACTGGTCATTATGATCAATGTCTTCTTTTGCTACAGTGTTGTTGCTTCCGCTGTAGAAGCGTCACAAAACCCATGCTCGTTATGAGTTTTTACTCCATTGTCTTATTGTTTTAAAAAGTCTTCTGTTGTAGAGGCGTCAAAAGGTGTCTGTATGTGTGAACAACGGTTTTAATGTAGCAAATAACTGAAAAGAGTTTCATGTACGCTGTGTCAGGGTCGGGTTAAATGACATTTTAAATGTTTATGCGGCACGTCAATTCTGTCAAAATTGATCAACACCTAAGCAATTAGTTATCATTCCATTCCTAATTGCAACTTATCGGGCGGATGTGAGCCATTGCTCCTTTTGCCACAAGGCTCTCAGTTGTATTGAAAGCTTGTTAGATACAGCCGGGAGGCATCACAATTAGTCTGTGTGTGGAAAAGAAATGAAAACATTGTGGTAAAAGGAGAAACTGTCATTATGAGCAATTTCTCCTTTTGTCATAATGTTTAGAAACGTCTTCTGCTGTTAATGGGTCAAAAGGTGTCTGTATGTAAGAAAAGAAGTAATACATCATGAAAAAGGAGAAGTTGTTCGTTAGGAGTTATTACAAAACAAGGGGAAATAATCCACATTGTAGCAAAAGGAGAAACTGATCAATTATAGCAATGTCTCCTTTTGCCACGCTGTAGTGGGAGTAGTTTCAGCAGTAGTAGTAGAATAAGTAGTAGTAGTAGCAGTAGTAGTAGTTTCAGTAGTAGTAGTAGTAGTAGTAGTAGTAGAATCTTATGTTAATTAATAACATGAACAATTAAATCATGTTATTATTTCTAAAACAGCTATTTAAGACGCATTTACGTTGGGTTAGAGATATAAAACATTCTCCGACCGTCAAGTCTGTCATATTTATCTTATCAACACCTGATAATTAGATTTACGTCAACCTCTTAAATAGCGGATTCTGTTCGTATTGAGCAACTACTTCTTATTCCACAATGTTTTAAACTTTGTTCATGAATTAGCGACACGCTTCTACAGCAGAAGACGTTTTAAAACATTATGGAAAAAGGAGAAATTGCTCATAATTACCAGTTTATAAAAGACGTGTTTTGAAACAAGAAACATTCTTGGAAAAGGAGCAATTTGACATATATACTGCATGTCCTAGTAGTACACTGTATACTCAATTGTGCATATTTTATCGGAAAAGTTGGATTAGTAATTTTATTGTCTTAAAGGAAATTACACATTTCAATAAAAAATAAACTGAAATGAAGGTTACACGACACTAAACGCTTCCCCTACCCCCTACTTTTGTTGCGATATTATTTTTTTTTTCCTTAATTATAAGAAAATGAGTATAGTATGGCATAAATAGTGGTCATATTCTTGTAGCATATGCCCATAGGCACATTTTGAATATAGTTTTTGGATATTAAACGGAAGAAACGGGATTTTGTAAAGGTTAGAGCACACTAACTTGTCTAAACTTCAGTTAAAATCATGGGTAGGCTCACTAAAAAGCTTTTTCTGTTGAAAGAATGTGTCGAGGAATAATGTTCAAGTTTCAGGAGCACTTGGCTCGACATGGACCAAGCATGAGCATTGGCGCTATTGGCGCTAAAGAACTCCCGTCTTCACCATTGGTCTTAGAATGTGTCCATGAGTAATGTTCAATGTTCAGGAGCACTTGGCTCGACACGGACCAACAATGAGCATTGGCGCTATTGGCGCTAGAGGGTCTAAACTTCAGTAAAAATCATGGGTAGGCTCACTAAAAAGCTTTTTCTGTTGAAAGAATGTGTCGAGGAATAATGTTCAAGTTTCAGGAGCACTTGGCTCGACACGGACCAACAATGAGCATTGGCGCTATTGGTGCTAGAGAACTCCCGTCTTCACCATTGGTCTTAGAATGTGTCAAAAAGTAATGTTCAATGTTCAGGAGCAATTGGCTTAATAAGGACCAACAATGAGCATTTCACCATTGGTCTTAGAATGTGTCAAAATGTAATGTTCAATGTTCAGGAGCAATTGGCTCAATAAGGACCAACAATGAGCATTGGCGCTATTGCTGTTAGAGAACTCCCGTCTTCACCATTGGTCTTAGAATGTGTCAAAAAGTAATGTTCAATGTTCAGGAGCAATTGGCTCAATAAGGACCAACAATGAGCATTGGCGCTAGAGAACTCACATCTTCACCATTTGTCTTACAATGTGTCCAGGAGTAATGTCAATGTTCAGGAGCAATTGGCTCAATAAGGACCAACAATGAGCATTGGCGCTATTGCTGCTAGAGAACTCCCATCTTCACCATTGGTCTTAGAATGTGTCAAAAAGTAATGTTCAATGTTCATGAGCAATTGGCTCAATAAGGACCAACAATGAGCATTGGCACTAGAGAACTCCCATCTTCACCATTGGTCTTACAATGTGTCCAGGAGTAATGTTCAATGTTCAGGAGCAATTGACTCGACACGGACCAACAACGAGCATTGGTGCAAAAGAACTCCCGTCTTCACCATTAAAGAATTACATTGACCATTGAAAAACGAATATTTAGTCATGTGATCAAAGGGGGAGTGTCTTTGGGCAAAACTTCTTGGGCAAAACTCGTATAACCCCTATACCCTATCCCAAAACTAACCCTAACCCGAAACTAACCCTGACCCTAACCCGAACTAACCCGAAAGTGAACCGGATTTTTATACACTAACAAGGGTCACGTCAATTAACGAACTTCTCCTTGGGCAGGGATAACGAAACTTAAACGAAGCAATACGTAACGTGCGTTCAACTGAACAACAGGAAATTTTTTGAAAAAAACCAATCATCTGATAGTCGGTGAGTGCCAATGTGCAAACAAACGCACGCACCGGAAGTAGTATTTATAGTCACTGTAGACGAAAAATTCTTTCCGCATATAGTAGATATGTCAAACGTATAGAAACGTACGAAAGATGACATTAATCCGTGAAGCCGTTTGGCAGAACTGAGCTAACCCATGTCTGCACCAGACTATACCCAAACTAACCCGAACTAAACCGAACTAACCCGAAAATGAACCCGATTTTTATACACTAACAAGGGTCACGTCAATTAACGAACTTTTCCTTGGCCAGGGATAACGAAACTTAAACGAAGCAATACGTAACGTGCGTTCAACTGAACAACAGGAAAAACTTTGAAAAAAACCAATCACCTGATAGTCGGTGAGTGCCAATGTGCAAACAAACGCACGCACCGGAAGTAGTATTTATAGTCACTGTAGACGAAAAATTATTTCCGCATATGGTAGATATGTCAAACGTATAGAAACGTACGAAAGATGACATTAATCCGTGAAGCCGTTTGGCAGAACTGAGCTAACCCATGTCTGCACCAGACTATACCCAAACTAACCCGAACTAAACCGAACTAACCCGAAAGTGAACCGGATTTTTATACACTAACAAGGGTCACGTCAATTAACGAACTTCTCCTTGGGCAGGGATAACGAAACTTAAACGAAGCAATACGTAACGTGCGATCAACTGAACAACAGGAAAAACTTTGAAAAAAAACAATCACCTGATAGTCGGTGAGTGCCAATGTGCAAACAAACGTACGCACCGGAAGTAGTATGTATAGTCACTGTAGACGAAAAATTCTTTCCGCATATAGTAGATATGTCAGACGTATAGAAACGTACGAAAGATGACATTAATCCGTGAAGCCGTTTGGCAGAACTGAGCTAACCCTTCTCTGCACCAGACTGTACCCAAACTAACCCGAACTAACCCGAAAGTGAACCCGATTTTTATACACTAACAAGGGTCACGTCAATGAACCAACTTTTCCTTGGGCAGGGATAACGAAACTTAAACGAAGCAATACGTAACGTGCGTTCAAGTGAACGAGAGGAAAACATTTGAAAACAATCAATCAGCTCTCGCAATAGCATCCTGAAGTTAATACAATGTTGGTGACCACAGACTAGAATAAACTGTAAGTAGAGACAGAGAGTTTTCGACCATACTCTGAGAAAATGCTCTGCTGAGTTAAGGGTTAGAGCTAGGACAATGTTGATGGTCTTGAATTGCAGCTTCTACATGCAGCAACATGTACACACATAAGCAACATGTTGCATCTTGTGCAAGCATTGCTGAAATTGCATCCTGAAAGTTAATACAATTTTGGGGAGCACATACTTGAATAAATTCTATTCATTTATAGACTGATAATATTTGACCATACTCTGGGAAAAGAATCTCCTGGGTTAAGGGTTATAGCTAGAACAGTGTTGTTGGTAGTTAATTTCAGCTTAAACATGCAGCTGCATTTACACACCAAGCAATATGTTGCATCTTGTGCAAGCATTGCTGAAATTGCTTCCTGAAGTTAATACAATTTTGGGGAGCAGAGACTAGACTAAACTGTATTTATTTATAGACTGATAATATTTGACCATACTCTGGGAAAAGAATCTCCTGGGTTAAGGATAGCAGCTAGGACAGTGTTGTTGGTAGCTATGTTCAAATTAATCATGCAGTTATATTTACATACCAAGTAATATGCTGCAACACATGCAAACATTGTAGAAAAACCAGCCTGAAGTTGCTCAATGTTTGTGACCCGACATGGCAGCCCACCGGCTAGTAATATGGTAGTTTTGTTTCCATACTCTGTGAAAAGGCTCTCCTAAGCTGAGGATTAGAGCTAGATCAGTGTGGTTGGTCTTGAATTGCAGCTTATAATGCAGCTACATGGATTCATCATGCCACATGTTACAAATTGTGCAAACATTGCTGCAATTGCATCCTGAACTTTCTGAAAATTTGGGGAGCACAGACAAGACTAAACTGTATTTATAGACTGATACTGTTTTACCATACTCTGGAAAAAAAGGTGTCCAGGGTTAAGGCTTACAGCTAGTACAGTGTTGTTGGTATTGATTTCCAGCCTGAACATGCAGCTACATTGACACACCAAGCAACATGTTGCAACTGGCGCAAACAGTGATGCAATTGCATCCTGAAGTTAATAAAATGTTGGTGACCACAGACTAGAATAAACTGTAAGTAGAGACAGAAGGTTTTCGACCATACTCTGAGAAAATGCTCTTCTGAGTTAAGGGTTAGCGCTAGGACAGTGTTGTTGGTCTTGAATTGCAGCTGACACATGCAGCAACATGTTCACACCAAGCGACATGTTGCATCTTGTGCAAGCATTGCTAAAACTGCATCCTGAAGTTAATACCATTTTGGGGGGCACAGACTTGAATAAACTGTATTTATTTATAGACTGATACTATTTGACCATACTCTCCTGGGTTAAGGGTTATAGCTAGGACAGTGTTGTTGGTAGTTAATTTCAGATTAAGCATGCAGCTACATTTACACACCAAGCAATATCAAACATTGCAGAAACAACAGCCTGAAGTTACTCATTTTTTGGGACACGACAGGGCAGCCGACCTGCTAGTATATGTTTATATACACCTAATAATAATATTAATTCTCATGAAATGTTCAATGTTCAGGAGCACTTGGCTCGACACGGACCAACAATGAGCATTGGCGCTATTGGACATAATCCGAGACTGGTGGCGATCGAGTTGGGATTTTTAAAGAGGGTCACATTCAACAGACGCGGTTAAACCTTAAAACAAGGGAGAAGACTGATACTAATAAACACCTAAAAGTAATGCGTTTATTACAGCCCTTTAAAACTAATAAGAATACATACCGTTTTAGTAGTTCCGTCTTCACAATGTTATCAACATCAGCTGTTGAATTTACAAGTTAATCATGCAACATTGCAAACGGATTTTCTAAATCTGGCTGACTATCAGAATAAGATACTTTCGAAGAAAGTAAATTTAGAGACGTACGAGTCGAACCGATGCGGGTAAAATTAAATAATTTGCTAATTTTCCGAACTTCAAACTTATATATCTCGCTTACACATGCCATGATTCATCATATCTAGGTATGGTTGTATAGCCATTGTTATTGCCTACACACAGACATATACATTATACATATAACGTCATCCGTCGTCCGTCTGTCTCCCTTTCCAGCCTGAACATACAGGTACATTTACACACCAAGCAACATGTTACAACTTGCGCAAACAATGCTGCAATTGCATCCTGAATTTAATACAATTTTGGTGACCATAGACTAGAATAAACTGTAAGTAGAGGCAGAAAGTGTTCGACCATATTCTGTGAAAAGGCTCTTTTGAGTTAAGAGTTTAAGCTAGGACAGTGTTGTTGGTCTTGACTTGCAGCTTATACGCGCAGCAACATGTACACACCAAGCAACATGTTGCATCTAATTCAAGCATTGTTGAAATTGCATCCTGAAGTTGATACAATTTTGGGGAGCACAGACTGGACTAAACTGTATGTATTTATAAACTGATAATAGTTGACCATACTCTTGGAAAAGAATCTCCTGGGTTAAAAGTTATAGATATAACAGTGTTGTTGGTAGCTAATTTCAGCTTAAGCATACGGCTACATGTACACACCAAGAAATATGTTGCAACATGTGCAAACATTGCAGAAACAACAGCCTGAAGTCACTAAAATGTTGGGACACGACAAGGCAGCCGACCTGCTAGTAAATGTGGTATTTTCTTTTTACAATACACTGTGAAAAGGCTCTCCTAAGCTGAGGGTTAGAGCTAGATCAATGTTGGTGGTCTTGAATTGCAGCTAATATATGCAGCAACATGGATACATGAAATTGCTGAAATTGTATCCTAACGTTTCTGAAAAGTTGGGCAGCACAGACAAAATTAACTGTATTTATAGACTTATAATATTTTATCATACTCTGGAAAAAAGTGTGTCCAGGGTTAATGCTTAAAGCCAAGACAGTGTTGTTGGTATTGATTCCCAGCCTGAACAGGCAGCTTCATTTACATACCAAACAACATGTTGCAACTTGCGCAAACAATGCTGCAATTGCATCCTGAAGTTAATAAAATGTTGGTGACCACAGACTAGAATAAACTGTTAGTAGAGACAGAAAGTTCCGACCATACTCTGAGTAATTGCTGTTCTAAGTTAAGGGTTAAGAGCTAGGACAGTATTGTTGGTCTTGAATTGCAGCTCATACACGCAGCAACATGTACACACCAAGCAACATGTTGCATCTTGTACAAGCATTGCTGAGATTGCATCCTTAAGTTAACACAATTTTGTGTTTTTAACAAAAAACTGTATTTATTTATAGACTGATAATATTTGACCATACTCTGGGGAAAAAAATCCCCTGGGTTTAGGGTTACAGCTAGGACAGTGTTGTTGGTAGCTAATTTCAGCTTAAGCATGCAGCTACATTTACACACAAAGCAATATATTGCAACATGTGTAAACATTCCAGAAACACCAGCCTGAAGTTACTCAATTTTTGGGACACCGACAGGGCAGCCGAACTGCTAGTAAATGTGATAGTTTTCTTTTACCATACTCTGTGAAAAGGCTCTCCTAAGCTGAGAGATAAAGCTAGGACAGTGTTGTTGGTCTTGAATTGCAGCTTATACATGCAACAACATGGATTCATCATGCCACATGTTGCAACTTGTGCAAACTTCCCTACAATTGCATCCTGTTTTGGGAGCACAGACAAGACTAAACTGTATTGTATTTGTTTCCAGGGTTAAGGCTTACAGCTAGGACAGTGTTGTTGGTATTGATTTCCAGCCTGAACATGCAGCTACATTTACACCCCAAGCAACATGTTACAACTTGCGCAAACAAGGCTGCAATTGCATCCTGAAGTTAATGAAATGTTGGTGACCACAGACTAGAATAAACTGTAAGTAGAGACAGAAAGTTTTCGACCATACTCTTAGAAAATGTTTTTCTTAGTTAAGGATGAGAGCTAGGACAGTGTTGTTGGTCTTTAATTGCAGCTTATACATGCAGCAACATGTACACATCAAGCAACATGTTGCATCGTGTGCAAGCATTGCTGAAAAAATTGCATCCTGAAGTTAACACCATTTTGGGGAGCACAGACTTGAATAAACTGTATTTATTTATAGATAATATTTGACCATACTCTGGGAAAAGAATCTCCTGAGTTTAAGGTTAGAGTTAGGACAGTGTTGTTGGTAGCTAACCCTAACCCATCTAACCCTGAACCAGGATTTGGCTCATTCTTTAATTTTGATATGAATATTAAGTTACAACCCTTACACTGGGTTAACATATCAATCGAATCAGTTCTCTATCAACCGTCGTAGTGTTAAGACGTGTTTTAAGTGTGTGTGGATATAATTTAATTATTAATTACAGGACAACTAACAGGTAAGATACTTGTTTGTCGTTTGATTATGGACAGGTGGGGGTATGGGGGTATGGGGTTACCTTGGTTACGGTTATGATACTACTCAAGAGGAGGCAATAAAGAGATCAATCAATCAAGCTATCTATATATAATTAAAAGGATTTTTAAGCACATGAAATTTTGAAATAGAAATTGAGGTAAATCTGAACTCTAAGGTGTTTCCGTATGGTTAAAGAATAATGTCTTTTACATATTTAACACTGAGCATTGGTGTAGTTAGTACTTCTGGAAAGATCATTGAATTTCTCAAATGGCATATTTATTCGACAGAAATAGTTGGGCTGCGAGGAGAGCCATTTCGAACCCTTGGTGTTAGAGGACTCCCGTATCCCTAACCCTAACCCTAACCCTCTACACAGCATTATACTTTTTAAAACAGTATGGCAGAAGGAGTCAAGTAATTGCGTAGAGAGCCATAATATTTTCAACTATTTTTTTTTTAAAAGGTCATTATGAGCAATGTCTTCTTTTGCCACACTGTTTTAAAAAGTCTTCTTCATGTCTTGTAACTAATTTATGAAAAGAGTTTAAATCCTTGTGCCAAAAACAGAAGCTACTGATTATGCCCAGTTACTCCTTTTGCCATAATATTTTGAAAGATTTCCCTGTGGTTGCGTCAACATTTTTCTGTATGTGATAAAGGTCCACATGCTGCTAATAACTGAAAAGAGTTGAAAACATTGTAGCAAAAGGAAAAACTGGTCATTATGATCCATGTCTTCTTTTGCTACAGTGTTGTTGTCTTCCGCTGTAGAAGCGTCACAAAACCCATGCGCGTTATGAGTTTTTACTCCATTGTCTTATTGTTTTAAAAAGTCTTCTGTTGTAGAGGCGTGAAAAGGTGTCTGTATGTGTGAACAACGGTTTTAATGTAGCAAATAACTGAAAAGAGTTTCATGTACGCTGTGTTAAGGTCGGGTTAAATGACATTTTAAATGTTTATGCGGCACGTCAATTCTGTCAAAATTGATCAACACCTAAGCAATTAGTTATCATTCCATTCCTAATTGCAACTTATCGGGCGGATGTGAGCCATTGCTCCTTTTGCCACAAGGCTCTCAGTTGTATTGAAAGCTTGTTAGATACAGCCGGGAGGCATCACAATTAGTCTGTGTGTGGAAAAGAAATGAAAACATTGTGGTAAAAGGAGAAACTGTCATTATGAGCAATTTCTCCTTTTGTCATAATGTTTTGAAACGTCTTCTGCTGTTAATGGGTCAAAAGGTGTCTGTATGTAAGAAAAGAAGTAATACATCATGAAAAAGGAGAAGTTGTTCGTTAGGAGTTATTACAAAACAAGGGGAAATAATCCACATTGTAGCAAAAGGAGAAACTGATGGGAGTAGTTTCAGCAGTAGTAGTATAATAAGTAGTAGTAGCAGTAGTAGTATAATAAGTAGTAGTAGCAGTAGTAGTAGTTTCAGTAGTAGTAGTAGTAGTAGAATGTTTAATTAATAACATGAACAATTAAATCATGTTATTATTTCTAAAACAGCTATTAAAGACGCATTTACGCTGTGTTAGAGATATAAAACATTCTCCGACCGTCAAGTCTGTCATATTTATCTTATCAACACCTGATAATTAGATTTACGTCAACCTCTTAAATAGCGGATTCTGTTCGTATTGAGCAACTACTTCTTATTCCACAATGTTTTAAACTTTGTTCATGAATTAGCGACACGCCTCTACACCAGAAGACGTTTTAAAACATTATGGAAAAAGGAGAAATTGCTCATAATTACCAGTTTATAAAAGACGTGTTTTGAAACAAGAAACATTCTTGGAAAAGGAGCAATTTGACATATATAGTGCCTGTCCTAGTAGTACACTGTATACTCAATTAAAGTTGGATTAGTAATTTTATTGTCTTAAAGGAAATTACACATTTCAATAAAAAAATACTGAAATGAAGGTTACACGACACTAAATGCCTACCCCCTACTTTTGTTGCGATATTATTATTTGTTTCCTTAATTATAAGAAAATGAGTATAGTATGGCATAAATAGTGGTCATATTCTTGTAGCATATGCCCATAGGCACATTTTGAATATAGTTTTTGGATATTAAACGGAAGAAACGGGATTTTGTAAACGTTAGAGCACACTAAATTGTCTAAACTTCAGTTAAAATCATGGGTAGGCTCACTAAAAAGCTTTTTCTGTTGAAAGAATGTGTCGAGGAAAAATGTTCAAGTTTCAGGAGCACTTGGCTCGACATGGACCAAGCATGAGCATTGGCGTTATTGGCGCTAGAGAACTCCCGTCTTCACCATTGGTCTTAGAATGTGTCCAGGAGTTATGTTCAATGTTCAGGAGCACTTGGCTCGACACGGACCAACAATGAGCATTGGCGCTATTGGCGCTAGAGGGTCTAAACTTCAGTAAAAATCATGGGTAGGCTCACTAAAAAGCTTTTTCTGTTGAAAGAATGTGTCGAGGAATAATGTTCAAGTTTCAGGAGCACTTGGCTCGACACGGACCAACAATGAGCATTGGCGCTATTGGTGCTAGAGAACTCCCGTCTTCACCATTGATCTTAGAATGTGTCAAAAAGTAATGTTCAATGTTCAGAAGCAATTGGCTCAATAAGGACCAACAATGAGCATTTCACCATTGATCTTAGAATGTGTCAAAAAGTAATGTTCAATGTTCAGGAGCAATTGGCTCAATAAGGACCAACAATGAGCATTGGCGCTATTGCTGCTGGAGAACTCCTGTCTTCACCATTGGTCTTAGAATGTGTCCAGGAGTAATGTTCAATGTACAGGAGCACTTGGCTCGACACGGACCAACAATGAGCATTGGCGCTATTGGCGCTAGAGGGTTTAAACTTCAGTAAAAATCATGGGTAGGCTCACTAAAAAGCTTTTTCTGTTGAAAGAATGTGTCGAGGAATAATGTTCAAGTAGCAGGAGCACTTGGCTCGACACGGACCAACAATGAGCATTGGCGCTATTGGTGCTAGAGAACTCTCGTCTTCACCATTGGTCTTAGAATGTGTCAAAAAGTAATGTTCAATGTTCAGGAGCAATTGGCTCAATAAGGACCAACAATGAGCATTTCACCATTGGTCTTAGAATGTGTCAAAAAGTAATGTTCAATGTCCAGGAGCAATTGGCTCAATAAGGACCAACAATGAGCATTGGCGCTATTGCTGCAAGAGAACTCCCGTCTTCACCATTGGTCGTAGAATGTGTCAAAAAGTAATGTTCAATGTTCAGGAGCAATTGCTCAATAAGGACCAACAATGAGCATTGGCGCTAGAGAACTCCCATCTTCACCATTGGTCTTACAATGTGTCCAGGAGTAATGTTCAATGTTCAGGAGCAATTGACTCGACACGGACCAACAACGAGCATTGGTGCAAATGAAACTCCCGTCTTCACCATTAAAGAATTACATTGACCATTGAAAAACGAATATTTAGTCATGTGATCAAAGGGGGCGTGTCTTTGGGCAAAACTTCTTGGGCAAAACTCGTATAACCCCTATACCCTAACCCTAACCCTACGCTTCCCAGTAGGGCCGTGTAACAACGGTTCGAAAGGTTTGCGCTACACAGTCCTCCTCGCCCGCCCGATTCGAGTGTGAGCGTGGGAATGGCATGCGGTGTGTCGATGTAGAGCAGTAATGTTATTTGCAGCATCACACTGAATCGTGACTGTAGTAACATGCTGGCTTATAGTAACGGCGAGTGAAGAAGCGGGCGTGGCCCAGCGTCGTGGCACTGAACAATGATGTTATGTGGGACAGGTTAGTTTTCCCGTACTGTTGACCTAAGTAGAAGAGAGAAGAGAGAAGAGAGAAACTTGGTAATTTGATTCGAAAGATGGTACTCTTGCTCGGTACGATAACGGCGAGTGAAGAATTTGCAGGACCATTGCAGGACCACCCTGAAAACGTTCGTCACTTCGGGGGAAAACGCGGCGCTGTAAAGGCGCTTCATGGAACCCGTAGGATCCCGGAAGAAGGCAGCGTGCGAGCGGCATCGTAGGACTTGCATTCCAAGTAGGGTCGTGTAACAACGGTTCGAAAGGTTTGCGCTACACAGCCCTCCTCGCCCGCACGCCCGAACCAGCAGGATCCCGGAAAAAGGCAGCGTGCGAGCGGCATCGTAGGATTTGCTTCCCAGTAGGGCCGTGTAACAACGGTTCGAAAGGTTTGCGCTACACAAGCCCTCCTCGCCCGCCCGATTCGAGTGTGAGCGTGGGAATGGCATGCGGTGTGTCGATGTAGAGCAGTAATGTTATTTGCAGCATCACACTGAATCCTGACTGTAGTAACATGCTGGCTTATAGTAACGGCGAGTGAAGAAGCGGGCGTGGCCCAGCGTGGCCCAGCGTGGCACTGAACAATGATGTTATGTGGGACAGGTTAGTTTTCCCCTACTGTTGACCTAAGTAGAAGAGAGAAGAGAGAAGAGAGAAGAGAGAAACTTGGTAATTTGATTCGAAAGATGGTAGTCTAGCTCAGTGGTGCGAAGCGGAATTGATATTCCCGAACTTGGTCACGGAGATGCGGCCGCGTTCGTCCCCTAACAGGGGCGGGCCGGTCCAGTGCGGTAACGCAAACGAACTCGGAGACGTCGGCGAGAGCCCTGGGAAGAGTTTTATTTTCTTTGTAAGGGCCGGACTCCCTGGAATCGCCTTGAGCGGAGAGAGGGGGATGTCCAAGCCCGTAAAGCACCGCGGCTCTTGCGGTGTCCGGAGCGCTCTCGTCGGCCCTTGAAAATCCGAGGGAGACAGTGTTAATCTCGTGACTGTAGTAACATGCTGGCTTATAGTAACGGCGAGTGAAGAAGCGGGCGTGGCCCAGCGTGGCCCAGCGTGGCACGATAACGAGTGTGAGCGAAAGTGTTCCACTCCATTGTGAGTGTTCCACTCCATTGCTCGAACGCGGCCTCCGGCCGCGTTCACCCGTACCTGGGAACTTGGAGAGAAAAAAAAAACGGGAAAAAAAACCACCCTCCCCAGAGTGGTCGGTTCCCAGGTGGGGGATGAATGCAAATCGCCCAGAGAGAGGGTCTGTCGTTCTCACAGCGCAGATAGACGGCGGGAGTAACAGTCACTCTCTTCGGGCAGGCACGCAGGGGACTGCCTTATAGCCGCTGCGGGCCCAGCGCACATTTTCCCCAGCCATTTGCAGAGTGCTGCCTACAGACTCGAGGCGAGCACTTCCCCGTCAGCAGCGCGGATAGACGGCGGGAGTAACAGTCACTCTCTTCGGGCAGGCACGCAGGGAACTGCCGTATAGCCCCAGCTCACATTCCCCCCTGCAATACGCAGGGTGCTGCCTACAGACTCGAGGCGAGCACTTCCCCGTCAGCAGCGCGGATAGACGGCGGGAGTAACAGTCACTCTCTTCGGGCAGGCACGCAGGGAACTGCCGTATAGCCCCAGCGCACATTTCCCCCAGCCATACGCAAGAGTGCTGCCTACAGACCCCGAGGCGAGCACTTCCCCGTCAGCGCGGATAGACGGCGGAGTAACGGCCACTCTCTCCGGGCAGGCACGCAGGGGGACTGCCTTATAGCCGCTACGGGCCCAGCGCACATTTCCCCCAGCCATACGCAGAGTGCTGCCTCCAGACTCGAGGCGAGCAGTTCCCCGTCAGCAGCGCGGATAGACGGCGGGAGTAACGGCCACTCTCTTCGGGCAGGCACGCAGGGGGACTGGCTTATAGCCGCTACGGGCCCAGCGCACATTTCCCCCAGCCATACGCAGAGTGCTGCCTCCAGACTCGAGGCGAGCAGTTCCCGGTCAGCAGCGCGGATAGACGGCGGGAGTAACGGCCACTCTCTTCGGGCAGGCACGCAGGGGGACTGCCTTATAGCCGCTACGGGCCCAGCGCACATTTCCCCCAGCCTTACGCAGAGTGCTGCCTACAGACTCGAGGCGAGCACTTCCCCGTCAGCAGCGCGGATAGACGGCGGGAGTGACAGCCACTCTCCTCGGGCAGCCCGCAGGGGGACTGCCTTAAAGCCGCTACGGGCCCAGCGCACATTTCCCCCCCAGCCATACGCAGAGTGCTGCCTACAGACTCGAGGACGCAGGACGTTCCCTATAGCCAGCAGAGGAGTGCCCGCTTGAAACGAGGCTTAGCACTAAATATGCAGTTGTGGACTTATTTTTAATTGAGACAGTTGTAGAATATAGGTTTTCCGGGGGAAATTGTTGGCCCTAAGAAGGGCCGTTTTGTACTCTGCTCCCTGTAATTCATTTCGTTCTCAGACGACCGAGACCGTCCCTCTCCTTGGCGTTTCAACAAGTGCTTTTTCAAATCGCATCCCGCCCGTCCGCGTGAGACAGTAGCCGGTACCGAGCACTTGGTTCCCTTTCATTCTTGTTCTGAGGACCTCAGCACTTTGGAAGTCAAGCATCGAATTCAGAAAACGTCTGGTCTTTCGTATCGACGCGTCTTCCCGTTTCCTGCACCAAAGGTCGGACACCACGATTCTGACCGTGTTATTCACTTCCCTTATCTTGTCTACCAGTTCCCGAAGGCTCGTTAAAATGTCAACAGCCACTTTCTTGAATTCAGTGCTTCGGCATTTATGGAGGTCATTATGGCCTAGTACGATAACTATGCATTTCCTCTCTCCGCGACATTCACGCAAAAACCGAGCAACGTCATGGTCCGCGATAGCTGTTCTGGCCTCACGACCATGAATAGCAAAAGTGTATGACTTGAAAGTCATCCTCTCAGCATTTTGGTCTCCGAATACTAGCATGTTTCTGTTTCAAGTAACTGGATAGCGAATGATGATCCTTGATTTCCCGAATTCCCCTATAAGTTCTTGCAGCTAGGAATACTCGCTAGAATTCACACGTGTCCAGACACCTGTCTACTGACTGGCTGGCTGTCTGTCTATGTCAGGTGTCAACATACTCAATGCATGTCGCTTTCACACGTGTCCAGACACCTGTCTACTGTCTGGCTGGCACGAGTAGTGTCGATAATCCGTAATGACTACTCAATGTATGTCGCTATATACCCATTGGGCAATGTCATCTATGTCACAATCGGCTGAATATCTTTAGCAGAAACATGAATTTGATATATGGAGACTCTCACGTCCGTCGATTGCAGTTAAGAGGATTCCTGAAATTGTTTAAAGGCGGCAGAAAGGCCAGGAGCTGTACGGAAGACACGGACTGGCCAGAGATGATGAAACGGGTCACGACGGCAGAGAACATTGTCATCGTCCTAGGATCCAACGATGTTGAAAGTACTGCACATGGCGAACGTATTATTGAAAGCCTACAGAACGTTTGTAATAAGATACGTGCAGTTAGTCCGACTGTCCGAATCTTTGTAACAGATTTCTGGCGCAGGTCGAGTTACAGTGCGGGACAGATAGATATCAGACTCCGTGTTAACAGCTTGCTAACCAAAACCAAGGCTGAAATCCTCCGAGTAGCGAAGCTCATCCGGCCTAACCATTTAGGGAAGGATGGGGGTACATTTGAATGGCAGCGGAAATGATGTATTACGCAAAGCCATACTTGATGCAGTCCCCAACAGTCGGAACGAGCCGAGAACTCGCAGGAAAACGATTCCTCGTAATGTCGCCGATATAAAAGAGAGTCTGACATGATCGTAAGGAGCGGCGTGCCATCGCCGGTCTGACACTGACGGAGGTTGCGTCGCCCAGTTACCAAACCGAGGGTGGTGCGGGCTATGCTGTGCTCTCGGTCACTATAATTGACTGAGAAAATGAACATGGAAAAGAGAGCAAATTTCGGATTTTTCATTTTTTTCTAATTTCTATTGTTTTCAATGGCCGTTAGAAGGGCAAGCAAGGTTGTATTAACATCAAAATTTAAAAACCTTTATATGCTATCATAGACGATAGGTATACGTATAGATGCATACAACTTTCGGAAGTCTCTGCCTATAATTGACTGAGAAAACGAACGTGGAAAAAGGAGCAGAAATCGGATTTTTCCTTTTTTTCTAATTTCTATTGTTTTCAATGGGCGTTAGAAGGGCAAGCAAGGTTGTATTAACATCACAATTTGAAAACCTTTATATGCAATCATAGACAATAAGTATAGGTAGATATTCATTAAAGTTTCGGACTTATTCGATTATAATTGACCGAGAAAATTAAGGTGGGAAAGACAGCAAATCTGGGAGTTTTCAGGTTTTTTTCTAATTTCTACTATATTCAATGGCCGTTAGAAGGGAGCGTATACTTCTCTGGAAATCAAAATTTTAAAACATTGATATGCTTCCGTAGACAATAGGTATATGTATGTTTTCACTGCAGTTTCATAAATCTGTCTTTAAAAATGAGTTTCGAAAACAATGTGGAAAAGTAGCCTATTTCCGACTTTCTGCCGTTCACGGTCTCGCGCAACAGAGGAAATAGCTCATCTGCCATTCCATAAAGTGCCACATTTAATAACTTTATACCATTTTGTAGACCATAAATTAAGCTATCTTATAAAACAAAATTTATTAATCTGTCTTTAAAAATGAGTTTGCAAAACAATGTGGAAAAGTAGCATATTTCTGACTTTCGCGGTCTGACGCAACAGAGGAAATACATCATCTTAATACATACATGGGTTGGCTTAATTTTGACAAAAGATGTCGTTACCATGCTGCGGTTCTCATTCATAAAACAATTAACAGCATGACGCCGTCCTATATGAATTATGTAATAACAATACGTATTAATGATTAATTATGACTAAATTACGTGTGTTTGCCAACAAACATCATATATTCCCTTTTTACTTGTTTTCTCACAAGATTTCCATTTTAATATAGATTTACATTCTATATGTTAAAATTATATTTGAACTTAAAAAGGAATTGTAGTTTTCATTCTATATTCTTCAAATGATTTAAATCCGTGACCTACTTCGGTAGAAAAAACAACAACGACAAACCGCTCAACCAACACATCAAATTCCACGTAATGATCGAGCGTATTGTTGTTGACACATTCTGATTTTCAGTCCGAATAGTAGGCCGGGGTTATTTTCTAAGGCTAAACCTTATATCTAGTACCTACTTCAGCTAGAGCGTTGACACACACGGGCTTGTTCATCTGCCAGACACGGTCTCTCTCCGTCTCCAGGGAAGAGTCGAGGCTTCATATGACGGAAATTCGATGAAAATAAGGATTCCAAATTGTGACCTACTTCTGTAAAATTTAAAATAGAAATCTAAAAATAGAAATATACGCTTAACTAACACGTCAGTAAAGAATTGTAGTAGAGGTCATCTCTACACCAACGATTTCCGTTTTACTTACTTCATAGAAGTGGTTGACTACAACGCCTCCCGTATTAATTATTAATCATGACTTAATTACGTGTGTTTGCCAACAAACATCATATATTCCCTTTTTACTTTTTTCTCTCTCAAGAATTGCATTTTCATATTGATTTTTATTCTATATGTTAAAGCTATATTCTAACTTAAAAAGGAATTGTAGTTTTTCATTTTAAATTGTTGGTGATTTTTAGGTTTTCCGCCAAAATGCCTATATGTGTGCCTTTGGTGAAATTGGTCATTTCTATATGTTAAAGTTATATTTCAACTATTTAATTATTTTTTAATCATTACTTAATTACGTGTGTTTGCCAACAAACATCATATATTCCCTTTTTACTTTTTTCTCTCTCAAGAATTGCATTTTCATATCGATTTACATTCTATATGTTAAAGCTATATTTTAACTTAAAAAGGAATTGTAGTTTTCATTTTAAATTGTTGGTGATTTTTAGGTTTTTCCGCCAAAATGCCTATATGTGTGCGTTTGGTGAAATTGGTCATTTCTATATGTTAAAGTTATATTTGAACTATTTAATTATTTTTTAATTATTACTTAATTACGTGTGTTTGCCAACAAACATCATATATTCCCTTTTTACTTTTTTCTCTCTCAAGAATTGCATTTTCATATTGATTTACATTCTATATGTTAAAGCTATATTTTAACTTAAAAAGGAATTGTAGTTTTCATTTTAAATTGTTGCTGATTTTTAGGTTTTCCGCCAAAATACCTATATGTGTGCCTTTGGTGAAATTGGTCATTTCTCTATGTTAAAGTTATATTTGAACTATTTAATTATTTTTTAATTATTACTTAATTACGTGTGTTTGCCAACAAACATCATATATTCCCTTTTTACTTGTTTTCTCTCAAGAATTACATTTTCGAATTGATTTACATTCTTTATGTTCAAACATATATTAGAACTTAAGAAGGAATTGTAGTTTTCATTTTAAATTGTTGGTTAATTTTAGGTTTTCCGCCAAAATGCCTATATGTGTGCCTTTGGTGAAATTGGTCATTTCTATATGTTAAAGTTATATTTGAACTATTTAATTATTTTTTAATTATTATTTAATTACGTGTGTTTGCCAACAAACATCATATATTCCCTTTTTACTTTTTTCTCTCTCAAGAATTGCATTTTCATATTGATTTACATTCTATATGTTAAAGCTATATTTTAACTTAAAAAGGAATTGTAGTTTTCATTTTAAATTGTTGCTGATTTTTAGGTTTTCCGCCAAAATGCCTATATGTGTGCCTTTGGTGAAATTGGTCATTTCTCTATGTTAAAGTTATATTTGAACTATTTAATTATTGTTTAATTATTACTTAATTATTACTTAATTACGTGTGTTTGCCAACAAACATCATATATTCCCTTTTTACTTGTTTTCTCTCAAGAATTACATTTTCGAATTGATTTACATTCTATATGTTCAAACATATATTAGAACTTAAGAAGGAATTGTAGTTTTCATTTTATATTCTTCAAATGATTGAAATCCGTGACCTACTTCGGTAGAAAAAACAACAACGACAAACCGCTCAACCAACACATAGATTTCCACGTGATGATTGAGCGTATTGTTGTTGTTATTGTTGTTGTTGACACATTCTGATTTTCAGTCCGAATAGTACGCAGAGGTTATTTTCTAAGGCTAAACCGTATATCTAGTACCTACTTCAGCTAGAGCGTTGACACACACGGGGTTGTCCTTCCGCCAGACACTGCCTCTGTCCCGGCACCAGGGAACGATCAAGGCTTCATATGAAGGAAATTCGATGAAAATAAGGATTCCAAATTGTGACCTACTTCTGTATAATTAAAAATAGAAATCTAAAAATAGAAATATACGCTTAACTAACACGTCAGTAAAAAATTGTAGTAGAGGTCATCTCTACACCTACGCTTTCCGTTTTACTTACTTCATAGATGTGGTTGACTACAATGTCACAGTTTCGAAACCGATATCACTGCCCCGTGTGCGGCAGTGCTGTTGTGCGGTTGACACAGCATATAGTCAGTCAGCATGCTCGACTTCTGGGCAGCGAGTACCGCTGCCGTCTCTTTGCAAACCATCGGAGGTTGGACGGGAAGGAAAGAACCAACAGAGGGCGATTGTATAGAGTCTGTCCGGTACCAATGTGTGCAGCGATCACTGCTAATATCCCGGTCCATCTCAGAACGGCTCACAGTTTCTGTACGCCTTCCAGTCTAACGGATTCGAGTAGAGCACAGCGCGTTTCTCATTTAGATTGGTCAATCCCAGTTGAACCTGATGGTGAAGAACGGTCCGAGGCAAGTTCGCGAGTTCGCGATCCATCACAGCACGGTTCCGAAACCGGCCCTGAGCATCCAGAGACATCGCCCGTGAATTCGTCCATCGGCTCTCCCTCGTCCGTGTCTGATCCGGCAATCCGTCGCCCTTCTCCAGACGTACCACCTACAAAGGAGCAAATACCAGTGTCTCCCCATCAGAAGACCGTGTTTGAAGGGCCGAGGGGTGTGTCCTCCATTACCAACGAATGGAGACACCATATGATTACAGAACGGGGCGGCTCGACAAAGCCCGAGCGGGCTTTAGAATACGCCCGGGCGGTGGATAGATATTTACAGTTCCACGATTTGTCCGAGTCCCCGGCCGCTGCCGCTAGTTTAGATCGGATTGACATGTTCGTAGCTAACAGAAGGAGCGTCGGCTGTAGCATGAGTGCTGCATGGAAGGCGAGTCTGTTAGGCTATCTGGCGAAGTTCTTTAAGTTCTTAGCTCTGTCGCATATAGGCAAAATGGAGGCAACAGTGTTACGTGATTTTTTGGCGTCCATCGTGGGAACTCGGACCTCTGTTCAGAGACGACGCAGGACCGACAGAGTGGAAAAGGCCTCAAGGGAACGCACCTCAGTGATGGCTCCAGACATGGAGCTGCTGTTGAATAGTACCTGTGTCCAGTCGTGCATCACCAGACTGAGTGAGTGCACGGACACGAGTACGTATTCGAACGTCCGAGGGCTCATCGCCTGCATGATAGTAAGGAGCGGAGCTCGGCCGAGTGCCATCGCCGGTCTGACACTGACGGAGGTTGCGTCGCCCAGTTACCAAACCGATGGTGGTGTGGGCTATGCTGTGCTCTCGGTCACCGATCACAAAACGGCGCAGTTAGGGCCTTTTAATTTGGTCTTAACTCTACCCGAGTACCGTTCTCTGAGAAAGGTATAAGAATTTCTCCTGAGGTCATTTCGGGGAATCACACACCCATTTGTTTCTCTTCCTGTTGACGGATCGAGTGAAGGGGGCAAACCCTACAACTCTGCCAGAATAGGGAAAGTTTTTGCCAGAGTGTGGGCCGAATCGGGTTGTCAGGCAAAGTACGGAACATACAATGCCACGATGAATCGGAAACGGATAGCAACACAGATGGCGACAGACCATCCTCAGCTTCGAGAGCAGACCGCCCGCCAGCTACGACATTCAGCGACCACAGAAGCGATATATTACGACTTGGGCGACGCGCCCCGGGGTGCTGCACGAATTGCATCTTTGACGAAAAGGAAAAAAGCGTCGGAAACACCTGCGCCACCGTCAACGGAGGTTGACCAAACAGTGTCAGTCCAGGCGACATCCAAGACAAGAAGCTGTTCATTGCCGCCACGGTTCTCCGGCAGCAATATGGAACCTTTTGAACGGGCGCGAGCCGATGCAATTAGTCGAGTATTGTTTAGCTCCAGTCACTGGAACCTCGTATCCTACAGCAGCCTGCGTCGAGACCACAGACTTCGATCCCGTAACCACGGGACCGGTGGCCGGAACTTCGTGTCCAACTTCCGCATGGGTCGAGAACCAAGATTTCTCGCAAGTTCCAACTAGCTTTAACCACCACCAGCAGAGACCATCAGTCATTTTCGAAAGCGTCTCGACGGTTATGCGTGGCCGTGTACCGTTTCAACGGCGCAAATGGACGGAAGATTCCAATAGGAGATTTGCTTCGGACTGGGCTGTAGAAATAGTCTTATGCGAGGCAACCGGCAAGAAAGCTAGTCTCGTCGTCATAAAACGTAAACTGGAACAGCTCGACCTTCAAAAGCAATGGTCAGACCTGTCCCCTGCTAATATTAGGGACAAGATCGTAACGGAAGTGAGACGAAGGACAAAAAAACAGCAATAAGGTAAGTGTATAATTAATAAGGTAAGTGTCTTTTATGATTTCTTTGTTTATTGCGTTTATGTGTGGACAGGGTAAGTGTGTGTATATGAGGATAACAATGAAACCAAGAAGCTTGAGATGGCAAGATTATCGAATGCTAAAGATTATCGGAAAAGGTTTAAGAAATCATCGGTCAGAAATGATAAGTCGACCCTTGAAGCGTTTTGCGCGTTTGTGTGTGTGCTATATTCCGTGGATTAATCAGTGCTTTTACTATTGTGTTTGTGTGTGCTTCCAGCAAGGCTTCCCCGCGGAATGCAACCCTGGCATGTCAGCAAGGTTTTTCTTATGAAAAGCAACCCTGATAGGTGGACCATGATTTAGAGCACCTCCTCGTGATGTGGTCTGGATATATCATTGCCCTTGCAATGTGAACCAAACGCTCTAGTCGCGACATAGATAATGTTAAATGTTAAATTTGGTAATATCCCTTGGCCGTGCCTCTGTAGAACAGTGTGTGCTTGACAGGACTAACCTCGCGACTTCCTGTAGAAGCGAAGCGAGCACTTCGCCGTCAAGCGCGGGTAAAGCACACACTGTTCTACAGACGCCCGGCCAAGGGATATTACCAAAATTGAACACAGAGTGCTGCCAAACATACCATTTAAATGCGCAATCGGTCATTTATAGCATGACATTGCTACATTTTAACGGCAGCACTGACCCTAAACCCTAACCCTAACCCTAACCCTAACCCTGTCATTTTCTTACAAGTACTCCACCAAACATGTTACCCAGGCAACAAACAACCCACTCACATGGACCGTGAGCCAAAGGCGGACGTTGGATTGCCCTTGTTACAATTAGTTTTAACAATCAGTGGAAAGAATGAATGACATACACAAATGTAAGAGTATCTAAGCCGTTAAATCACTTTTTAGTTGTGTATTTCTGTATAGTTTGACTCAGATATTCACTAAATAATGTGTCGTTCCAATGTGATCGTCATTCGTCATCCAACAAAAGGCTAACAATTAATATGGAAAAGCAGACAGTTGATTGGAAAGACTGTTGCATTGGGGACAGGTGTTTTAAAGCCAGGGAACACATACGTAGGTGAACCAGATGCCGTGACATGACCGGCAAATTGTTGAAAACGGCGTTAAGCTCCAATTAATAGGATATATATTACTGAACTCACTGACAATCGAACTGTTACACCATTATTTATGCCATTGGTATATGTACTTTTAAATACTTTCAAAGCGACGTCAATTCCGATGAGTGGTTTTTAAAAATAGACTTTCAGGAAACAGCAAGCCGGATTAATCTTTTTAATTTCTTCATAATTATGGCCGCAAATGTCTAAACTCGTGTCAAAGATCTATTGTTTGACTATTATACAACACTTTCAATGTACTTTATATAAATGTAATACAACTGTTACAATATACAGTAAGGAACTTTGTCCAAGGTAGATTTAAGACGATCGCTACAGTTTCATCATTTTTTTTAAAACATTCAGAAGTTTACGAAAAGTGGTGTGTTGATAGCATATTACCTAATCTACGGAAATATGAAATACAAATATGGGGTAACCAGGTTGTGAAGAGTTTCCCGGGCCTTTCCTCTGTATACCCCATACTTTGGAAAATGTGACTGCTGTTTCCTATGTAATATATATATATATTTTAATTTTTCAAATTTCATTTTCAGTTTTACATCGTGTCTGGCAACACTTCGCTCTTTATATAAATGGAAGAATTAAAGGTAAAAATGTATCCATCACGAAAAAAAATACCATAAAAAATGCTTAAATAAAATTCAATGCAAGAACAATCGCTAAATTTTCATTTTTTTTCAATGATCCAACATCAGATTTTTCAAAATTTGCACAAATATAGTTTAAGAATTACTCTATCAACATTTAATTAAAAACCATAGGTAACAAGACTTCTTTTCTAAAAAAATCAAATCTTGCATGATAAATCATACAAAGCGCCTTGTGTTTAAATCATCACCGTTTGTCCGAAGACCATAACACATTTAAACCGGTGTTTACGTAATATATAAGTAATATATACATTCAGCGTGAGAATAGAAACTGTCGCAATCGTCTTTAATAGGTTAACCAAATGCAATGTGTTTTAAAAAAGACTGGCTCTCTGCTATCGTGCCTTAAAAAGAGATTAACAGTAACATACGTATCACGACCCAGCATCCTGCATACAACTCTTGCAGAATTGTTAGTAAATCGATCATCACATACCGTTCCCCACGTATGGCTGAATACCTCAAGTCGACCTTTCACCAATCGAACATTATTAGAACCATCTGTCATAACAAATACCAATGCATTTTTGTTTCAAAAGTATTAATTTTCATATTTTTATAGTAATCATTTGTCATAGCATTGGATTTTAAAGACGATAAATGTCAATTAATAACTTCACATAATCAATGTCAAAGGTTTGTCGCGATATGTCCACCTTTGCGACTCAATAAATAAATCTCCCATATTTATGCATTACTTGGATCCATAAACACAATTAACAATGAAAATGAGTTTTGAACACATGGTAACTTTTAACAAATTTTATTCAATATTAATATGATAATAAATTACCCTACTTGATGTCTCGCTAAAGATAGAATTATCCCCAAGAAAATATTCGCTATATTACCTCCCTTTATATATGAATATCATGCAATGCAGAGGAATTTAAACGATAAGTAATATTAATTTCACAAGATGTTTCTTGGGATCAATTAACAAATTCAAGCTTTGGACATATTTTTACTTAACCGAAATACATTCAAATAGATAAAACGCCAACTCTCTACCTCTCTCTATATAAAAACCTTCGAAATAGTTTATTTCATTTTCCCGCTAAATAAATTTAAACAGTGCACTTTATTTACAACACTTCATTGACCCCAATAGTGATCCTATACAACTTCGCCGAAAAAATGCAATTTTCTTTAAAATTTATTGAAAAGAGGTCAATCTTAATAATGAAATCGTTGACTTACATGTGCATTGAACACCTTTGCAAGTGTCAATTTGTTCCCTATTTCCAGGACATTGGAAACCACCTATCGCGGCTGGTGGGTAGATACATGCTCGTACTCTTCTCCTTAGTCCGGAGTTACACAATACGGAGCATTGTGACCAGGTGCTCCAGCGAGACCACTGGCTATTTGTAACTGTGTAAGTGATTATGTATAACATAAATATGTTTTATAATTATCTAAACATTCATAATTATCCTTCTTACAGTATTTCATACTGTACGTGTCAAAAGTGTTGATCTAGTAACGCATTATGTTCATTAACGTTTATATTACCTTCAACTCGAGTTAAGGTCCCTACACCAATGAACAAAAGGGGCTACCGGATGAGCTGGTTCACAGGTCGATAATTCGCACCACTATTGGTTCGAGCCTATCCGCATAAGTCTCAACATTCGCCACCGACTTCATCTGAGAGGCCTTGAACCTTTGCTAGATGAACGGCTATGATTCTTTCTATACTGTCGTTTTGTGATCTAATCACAATGGAGTTCATTCTTTTGAAAGCTAAACATCATCCTGATTGTTCATCTATGTATAGCTTAAATGTAATACGTCGGAAACAGTAGGCTAAAATCCATTCTGTTTGCTTCCATTTTATAGAGCTAACAGCTCCTGTAACCAAACACAGTAGGCCTCAAAGCCACTGTATTTACTTCATACTTCAAGAGCTTACAGCTCTGCTTAGCTAACTTGAAAGCAAGGCAGTGCAAAACTTGGCAATGGTTGACCTGGTTGACATTGGTGCAGTGGTACAGGTAGAGCGTCGGCCTCTTTTATGAAATGTCCCTGGTTCGAATCCCGCGAAGGGTTAGTTCTGTCCTAGGTATATCGTCACACAAACTGAAAGCTTATTTCGCGATCTAAATAACATTAGATCAAACATTTAATTTTAACCTCTTGCTACTTCAAGAGTGCGGATCTCACATGGCTTAAAGTGTATTGTTCCAATTCCTGGGGAAGTCCTGGAGTTATAGATATATAAGCATGTCCCTCATTACTTATTGATAAGAATTGAACACGAACTTATAAATTTAGTTGGTATATGTTTCCTCATTTCATTCAACCGTTATTCTCGTACAGCTCCCATTATGTTTGTATAAGTTATTGCATATATCAGGAATGACTTAAGATGTAATGGTGATGAAGACACTATCCAAATATTATAAATAACAAGTACCTGAGCAAGCTGTACTAATACACGTACGCTGATCCTGATAATCTCCCAAACAAGGGAAACCACCGGGTATAGGATGATATGAACATTGTCGTTCTCTGAGTTCGAAACCAAAATCAATACCAAAAGATACACTGCAATGTCCACATTCCGACCATCTACTCCATGGAATATCGGCCCTATCTATGTAGCAATATTATGTTTGGCACTTGAATACATTTCTATGCATACGTAAAATTACATGTATGTACATTATATGTTTAAGAAAGATGTTTCTTTGTGGTTGTATGTCATATTTTTATTTTTAAAGTTTTGGGTGTAGATATGCATGAATTATAATAAATGTTGTCTCACAGTTAATCTAACCGGACTTTCACTAAGTAAGGATTTCTTTTTATGTTAACACATACGCTGGAAGGACTTTGTATTGCTTTTTCTTTGTGTTGGTATCACATAAAGAGATAAACAGTATAATACATTTTGATGCGTTTTGTTTGTATACTTCAACTTGCAGACGTCTGGCGGTTGCTAAGTAAAAGCCTGGGCACACATGGACCGTCATCATACTTTATAGAAATTCAAAGGGCCATAATTCTGTAAAACATAATTCAGCCGGAACATTATGAAAACATGCACATCTCCTCTTGTTAATGGCTTCCAATTAAGTTTCATTGATTTTCGAATAATGGTTGCTGAGAAATATCCCTGACACGAATGATCCTATGTCATTTGATATAAAAGGGCAAATCATGATAACAAAGGAAAACGTTTTTGATGACACGTGTATACAACATACATCTGTGACTTTTGAAAAATGGTGCTAATTAATTAATTTAATATTTTGGATTTCAATGCAATTTTAATATCGACTGGATTAAAGTACCCATGTATTTAAATGAGCCGTCCCAATAGTATGGCATCTGCGTAATGTATCGAACTAGATCAGTCTGCGCAGTTCGCGCATACTGATCCGGGCCGACACATTCCGTCTCAGGGAGATAGAGGTATAAAGTAATGATTCCTGAAACAGAAAATCCACAGGAAGCGAAAAGTGTCTGTCCGGGTTAGCCTGCACGGCATGCTTAGGCTGATCCGGATCGATACTTTACGCAGATACCACAATGTTTTTTTTCTCATATTTAACACCGAGCGATACATATTATACATATTAACCATCAGAAAATCAAGTCACTTTTTTTAAAGTATTGTTTCTTGTTTACATTAGTTTTTGTTCATAAAATAGCACAAGTGGATACAATATAATGGGTATGTATCAATAGATATTGATAATTAGAAAAACCAAAAGGAGTAGTTATTCTTTGCTATAAAAACCCACCATTTGACAAATGGATACCGACTGGCAACTAGACTAACCCTTCAACACAGTTTTGGATACCAATTTTGCTAAAACAAAAAGTCGCCAATAGCTATTTTCGATCGTTATGGCGAAAGCTGTAATAACAAACAAAAGATTAATCAGTAGATTTTCTAATCCCAAAGATCGAACTCTTCTTGAGATTGATCTGCTACAAAAGTCGACACATGTTCATAATTACCTGGACACCTTATTCTATAACAAGTTTTGGTTTCGTATTTTTCTCCTTGGCAGTCGAGTCCACCATATTTCGGAGCTGGGCTGTAACACTGTCTTTTCCTTGTCTGTGTGCCATTTCCACAGGTCACTCCACAATCCATGTAAGACCAACTCGGCCATGGTGACCATTGTCCGTGTACTGAGTTAAGGATATCAAGAAATATCAATATCGATAAATTATATATCTCGTTATTAGTCCCCTACCGGCGTGCCGAAGGGGACTATTAGGTTTGCACTCCGTCCGTCCATCTGTCAGTCAGTCAGTCAGTCAGTCAGTCAGTCCGGCAAATTTTTGTCCGGAGCATATCTCCAAAACTGTACTAGCTATGGCTATGAAATTCCATATGTGGATACATCTCATCAATGCGGAGTGCAGTGCATATGAACCATAACTCTTGCTTCCCTAATTTTTGAGTTATTTCCCTTTCTTTATTTTCATACTTGATTTTTGTCCGGAGCATATCTCCAAAACTATACTAGCTATGGCTATGAAATTTCACACATGAATACATCGTATTTGAGTTATTTCCCTTTCTTTATTTTCATACTTGATTTTTGTCCGGAGCATATCTCCAAAACTGTACTAGCTATGGTTATGAAATTTCACACATGGATGCATCTCATCAAGGGGGAGTGCAGTGGACATGAACCATAACTCTTGCTTGCCTAATTTTTGAGTTATTTCCCATTCTTTATTTTCATACTTGATTTTTGTCCGGAGCATATCTCCATAACTATACTAGCTATGGCTATGAAATTTCACACATGAATACATCGTATCAAGGGGGTGTGCAGTGGACATGAACCATAACTCTTGCTTGCCTAATTTTTGAGTTATTTCCCTTTCTTTATTTTCATACTTGATTTTTGTCCGGAGCATATCTCCATAACTATACTAGCTATGGCTATGAAATTTCACACATGAATACATCGTATCAAGGGGGAGTGCAGTGCACATGAACCATAACTCTTGCTTCCCTAATTTTTGAGTTATTTCCCTTTCTTTATTTTCATACTTTATTGTCTTGATATACCTAAACATTGGGTTGCTATGACAACAGAAACAGACTCAAAAGTGCAAACCGGTAGGGGACTATGGTATTGCTTGCAATCCTCCAGTTACTTGTTATTTATTATTACTTTACATCTGACTGGGTTAAATAGACAATATTTTATTGACGTAAACTACATAGTTTCTTGTCGAACAATAAATCATTATACTATATACAATACAAAAAAACATAAAACCAATTACATAGAACATGAAATATACACAAAATAAAGGTCTATTTTGTTAGATAATCATAGCTTTGATGTTAACACTTATAACAATTAGTATGATTCTATGATAAAAACCAAAGTAATTATGATAAAAAACATAAAAACCATACAATTATGATAAAAAACATAGTAATTATGATAAAATCCATAGTAATTATGATATTAACCAGAGTAATTATTATAAAAACCATAACAATTATGATAAAAACCATAGTAATTATGATATTAACCATAGTAATTATGATATTAACCATAGTAATTATTATAAAAAACATAAAAAATATTTTAAAAACCATAGTAATTATGATATTAACCATAGTAATTATTATAAAAACCATAAAAAATATGATAAAAACCATAGTAATTATGATATTAACCAAAGTAATTATGATAAAACCGCCATTAATTATAAAATAAAAACTAGAGTCTTTATGATAAAACCATAGTAATTATGATATTAATAGTTTTATTCATATTGATCAGCTCAATATTTTCAATATAAATCTCATAAAAATAGACCTGTACAAGTTAAAATGCGTTATTAAGTAAACAATACGACAAGACAAGGTCTATGTCCGCGTTGCTATTTTTATCTGTTGTTCAAATTCAAATTGTTTATTCAAAATTTCTGGCCTCCGGCCCATAGTATACATACAAATTATCATATACATTGAGAGAGGCGGTAATTTAACATAATGTGTTTACATACATCGACTTTTGAATGAATTAGAATAAATTTCAGTATTTTGCGAAGTTTTGTATTATGTGATTATGTGAGGGTATCAACATGTACAATTTTGTGGCATCAACAATAATGTTGACTAGATCCAGGCAACAGTTACATTTTAGAGTGTTTTACATATTCAGTATGGATTTTTCGCCAAAACAAATGCTTATAATGAAGATGTAAACCAACATCAGAGTTCACGCTTATGCACTCTGATCTGAGTAAACGCCATCAGCTGACAGAGCAGATGTCTCATATAGCAGATCATTTCCAAATTGCATTTAATATATCCGAAATCTTAAGTAACAATTTGGTAAATGTGTACATTTGTAAGACATTACTCATATGTTGCACTTCATTCGTTATAGTATTCAATCATGTGTTGAAATAGTCATGTAGATAAACATGTTCATAGACTGTTAATACAACTGAGTTAGTTGAAACAATCCGTGAATATTGCCAAACAAATACAATGGGAAGGAAGTAAGATATCATAGCCAACACGTGATTTTATCAAGGGAAGCGATGTCATGTCAAAACACAAAATAGTTCCCCCCTCAGTTGTATCCCTTTTAATAAGTACGTATAAGCATTGAAATAGATTTCAGTTTTTCGTGATATCGGATCTTATATCACGATTTGTCGTTCAGGTGTTTTGTATATAATCACTCAGGCCTTTCGGCCTTCGGGATTAATTACTAAACACCTGAACTCACAATCGTGCAATAAAATATATCACTCACAAATGAAAATCTATTTCCTAATTATACAATATGTATAATATGTATTAAAGGACAGTTATAATCTGTTAACGCCAATAACGAAAAATTTAGATTAGTACAAACGTGCTTGTTGCAAGCATCTGCATTGCAACACTGACTGCAGCCAACTGTGTCGGATAGGCCTCTATCAATGATTGAAAGGGGTAATATTGTGGTCGTTGATGTGACACTCGACAAACCTTGAAAATATGGAAATTAAATCTAATGAATTTTAAAACGTTCATGCTCTTCCGATTTTTCTCAACTGTAAAGTCAATGATATAATATATATTCAAACTAATATATCAACGAAAATTGCCATATTTTTTGTTTTCATTATAACTTATAAATGCAATTTGTTCATTTAACGCTGACAAAACAAGGACAATCAGCCATGTACATTTACGCTCGCAAATTCGTTTCAAATTGCGCTTTTTTAATATTGCTTTTCATCTTCAAGAAACTGGGACTGGGTCATACCAAACACTTTAAACATGGTAGTAATGGCATTCCATCATTGGCGCTCAGATTAGTTGGGTTAGCATTTCGACTGACTCGTTGGTCTCAGGACCAGTCGTACTGGTAACTTAACCAGGAAACGCCGTGATAACATTTAAAAATTGTTGAAAGGGGCGTAAATACCATACAATCAAACAACACAAAACACGGACTATTTTCTAATCCATAAGAGGAAAAGGAAAATTACTGGTCGAAATGAATAATATCAATTATCGGAAATAATGTTTGATTCGAATGCACGATCATTTCATCGACACATCACGTGCTACTTTATACAATCTGACGATTTAGCCAGTCGCTAATATTGAATATAATTGATGGCCGAACCGGAATCGATCATGCGGTCATTGGATAAGAAAAGAATTAAGAACCTGAATAGGTCTACATCCCATAGTAAACCGCGTCTCTGTACCAGCTCCAGTTGAGTCCGTATAACAAAACTGTAATTATAATAACATATATACTTTACAAGTACAAACATTGCTGCAGAATGCAGTAGTTAAACGTATGTGGAGCGAAACCGTCTTATTACGGCAGTTATTCGATTTACTGGTTCCCATGTTATTCCGAATCGGAAAGGAAACTAACCAGGGTCCAGTAATTGTAAATTATCGCAACAACAGAAATATTTAAAACATTAGAAAGATGAGTTTTATTTCAAATCACATTTTTAAAACTTTATTAACAATTGCCACTGTAAATTGTCAAAGGCAATTATATTTAGTTAATCGTCAAATAAAGGTCAAGCTTAAAAGTAGTATCAATGAATGATCAAAATACACTTGATGTTAGTTTGTAGTATTTATACAGTACAAACAAGAGTTGCTGCAAGATGCAGTAATTCGATGTTAGCGTGGGAATCAGCATTTTTTGGCTTAAAAAAACCTGTTTGATTCGAAAAACACGAAACCCGCTTTTAAATATATGATATAAATATATGATAACAATAGTTTTTTAGTTAAATACGTAAAAAAAAAAAAAAATACTTTTTTCCAACGGGTTGACCTCGATCTACCAAAATTATTGTAAACATTTGTCTGCGCATGCGCGTCCTTGTTTTTCCTTAATATATTCTTAAAATCGCAGAATTTAGCGCAATAACTTCGCATTCATGAAAATATTCCCATTTTCCTGTCATCAAAAAAATATGGTTTTAATATATGGTTTTAATTTACATTTTAATAATAAAAAAAATTCTCGCATATTAATAGACTGGTTCACTAATCTTAATACTCTATTGCAAACTCGAACGAGAACCAGTCTTGTGACGATCTGCTACGGAAATATCCGAGAGCTGACGGTAAAATACGGCACATGTGCGATCAAGACGATGAACACAGCGCATGCGCAAGCCTATTGCACCAGCCCATTGCGCCAGTGATAGTTCTAAACACAACAAATATATGCACTGGTGCTGATGCACCCGCGCAATAAACGAACTGTTTGTTAGTTGAACGGTGGATTCACCTACCCCTACCATAACATATATGGCCAGGCAAACGTCAATAATGGCGGCGCCCATTGGAAATAGTGAGCAATCAAAATGCAATAGAGACAACCTTTTCACGGACCAACCGAATAACCGTGCAAACTCTGAATGTAGTTTACGAAAATCAGTTGTAGATTAAATATGAGTATAGGTGCTACCTATTACGGTTAAATGAACTAATCTTAATGTTGATGCCGGTTATCATGACCTCTAGAGATATTTTTGTTTTTATCCAATCTTAATTTAAACAACGTCATAAAATTCGCGTCAGATCGTATAAATTACGACGTGGAGCACTGCACAGGGTCAAATGTAAATGTACCCGTATCAGAACTCTTAGCAAACGTTTCAAAGATAGATAACGATAAAATCCCGGTCCGGGTCCTTGATTATTCTGAGGTGAATCCCAACCAACTAGATGTCAAGTACTGGTCTTTCCAAGAAACAGGGCCTCTCGTGCATCGGTTCTATACACTGAACACGTTAAAGAACAAAGGTGTCTTTTTCGGAAAGAAACCGGACTCCCTTGTAACTTACTTTGTCTCTTGAACTTATCTGCATCTGTCAGATGCTTGTACGTGATATAATGACACTATAAAATGGCCATATAGAAGCTAAAAACCTTATGCTCAATCAGAGCAATTGTTATCTATAATTACATCACATTACAAAATCAATACTGAAATAGACACACGGTAGTGCATCCGGACGAGATCAAATGGAAATACCAAAATATACTCTTAATCTAACTATAAATGGTTCATTATGGTGATCGAATATATGCTGCTAGAAGAGTTTCGATGAAATAAAAAACAGTGTTTATTGTGATCACGTGATCGAATTCGGGCCATTTTACAGAGAGGTCGTTTATATTGTGACCTTTCAGTTCTAAATAAGACGTTTCTGTTTATGCCGTGTACTTTTGCTGTTTACCTGTTTACTTGTTTACTTTTCATGGGGTAGTGTTATATACGCGGAGGTGACCAATCTAGTCGCCATTGCTTGTTCATGCCAGACGTAATAATTCACCATAGTACGCCTGGCTCTCGCTAAGTGAAGTACACATGTTACTCTTAAACGCGAGACTGGGCGAAAATGCATATAGACGTGTTTTGTCTTTGCTCAAATGTTGAGCGTTAACGTTTTATAGTTTTAAGTACCAAAGTAAGTCCAGTCGCGACTCAACGGTTATGGTTGAGTGCCTATTACAAAAACACTTTTCCCAGCCTTGTACTGGTTTTTTACCCAGTGATCATGAATAAGTGAACTGTCGCCGTGATCTATCAATGTTATCATCTTCTTCCCTTTTGTTACTCACAAATTTCAGCGAGTCAATATGACTCGTATCGACCAAATTAACTTGTAAATCGTGATCATTTATATCGCCGTGCGAAACGTCGGACTCGACGTCCTAGCGCATGTGTTTTCCCTTCCCGGTAAGTGTTCGATCGTGGCGTCGTACCCTGTTATCGATAGAGCCCACATTTGAATGTTCGTGTTATTCATGGGAGATTTCAATAGATAACTCTCGGGTTTTGCAATCTCACTATATACCTGATATGTATATCCTGTTCCAGTTTAACACAGGATCTCCCTATCCTAAGAGAATTAAAATCATAAACTGACCTTACTCCGTTTTCCGTCAGAAACGCCTGCCTAAAATTATATTCTTATTAATATTTTTAACCACATAGAAATCATGTTTTACTTTTTCACCCCCAATATAAAATTCTACGTTTATTTTCCCTGAGATGACAATGTCACCTCCCGAAACAGACTGAAGGGTAATTTTATCTTTTTATCTAATTTAGGTTGATTAGCCATTTTATCATAAACCCTCTGATTAATTAAAATACAAGCGCCCCCGCTGTCAACCAACGCACGGAACTGTTGTCTCTGCAGGCTTATTGAACATGATCTAGCATCGCCAGTAATATTAATTGTGTTTAAAGTAGTTTTTTTAGTTGATTTTCTTTTTAATTTACTGCCCTCGCGTTTCCAAAAACGGAGGGAGCTTACTAGTTTAAATTCTCCATACGCTTAGGGCAATTATGCTTTACGTGTCCTATTTCTCCGCAGTACCAACAGACAAAAGGAGGCGGGCCGTCCTACCAGTCGCCATCAATCGAGCTCACACTGTTGCGATTACATTTACATGTCGCGAAATTATGCGGTTCAGTACCGTTACATTTCCTACACCGCGGCCTGGAACGTCTTTTCATCTATCTCCATTGAGGCCTCATCCCTATGTGACTGACGTTCGAAACCCGACCTAGTCTGTTTTCTGAGGACCATCTATATAAAACCCTACCAATAAACCCTGTGCCGTTGTCTTGGCGTCGGCGCCAAAGGCATCATCGCCCAACGAAAATATGTGCAAATCATACGCTTCTAGGTTTTCATCCCGTTTCTGTTTAAAATCCCTAAGCAGATGTAAAGCAAACTGGCTATCAGCCACCGCTCCAAACCTAGATCTTAACTCATCCCTTAGCCCGAGCCATTGGCGAGTTTTACTTACTTCCAAGAACCTGTTCATAAAGTCGCCGACAGGACCTTCGGCAGTCTTGTAGGATATGCTAACTAATGATTGGTCACTCGCTTTCGCCAAGCTTCCATATTTTTCGATTTGTGAGACCCATTTAGTAAATTTATTTGCATCACCATAATACACTTTCGTCTAAAAGTGAGATGCCAATTTGAACGGCATTTGCTATCAATTCTTCCATGGTTTCTGACGTATTAGAACAATTATCCATCTAAAATTTAAACGTAAACACAGAGCAACTGTGTGTCAATGTAACTGTCTATGAGAAATAAAAGTCAACAAATAGAATCACTTTCTAATATTTATATACCTCCTAATAGTTATAATATAGTTTATAATTCACACACAAATAGATCATACATTAAACAACACCGGACTCCAATACTGCGAAAAACGTCTAAGTTCGTAATTCAAATAACTTGATTTCATGTATAATTTAATTCCTACGACTACCGCCAGTCAGAACCTAAACTAGTCCATTCATCAACCCGGAGTACTGATATTCACCGATGCACAGCATTAAATACTGCAGTGAAGCTTGACCACTGACCAATGGAATTGTCTTAACTGTAGACTGTTCATTGGTCAGCGGCAGTATCAGTTAAAGTTATTTAACGACTTTTTAACTATGGAACTTAAAATTAACTCTGTCCTTGACGAATGTTCAAGTACAGCACTTAAAATATAATCAATCAGTCCTTGACGGATTTTCAAGTACCGCACTTAAAATATAATCTGCCGTTGACGTAGTTTGGTAGATACATATAGATAAGGAGTCAGCGATTACTGCGGTACCCGAAAAGGGTTATAACCTTGCATGCACAGCAAAAAGGGTAACAATGTGTTACCATTCAACATGGTTTGAAGGAATCTGATGGAAAGTAATCCAAGAAAAATTTCGACCAATAAAAGAAGATATCTCATATAGGGTCACAATAAGAACATTGCTACAAAATAATTGGAAAATCAGGCCGATAATTTTGACGGAGAAGATCTTAAAGTTTTCACTTTATCCAGTCATATAAGGCAAATCAGTAGAGGGCCCTCGCGGCCAAGATGTTTTTACCAATTACTATGGCTTGAGTAAATCTGATGGAGCGTCATCTAAGGAACATCTCTACACAATTTATTTGAAAATTTGGCAGATACTTTCAAAGAAAAATACTTGTAAAGCTTTCACTATATCCATGTAAGGCAAAACGGCCCACTGTCCCATATCCATGTTTTTTCACAAAGCAACATGGCTTGACAGAATCTGAAAGAGCGTCATCCAAGGTACATTTCTTCAAAACTATTAGAAAATCGGTCAGAATATTTTTTAAAGTTTTCATCCGGGTGGCCATGTTTCATTATCGATCAACTTGGCTAGAAGGAATCTGCTAGACGGTCAACAAAGGATTTTTACAAAATTATTTGAAAAGCTGCCAACCAACTTGGAAAAATAGCAACATGCGGTTATCATGGAAACCAGAGTTCAGAATGAATTCCAAAACATTGGATTCCAAACATTGAAAGAATTTTGAATTGTACATTGAGAGGATGCTTGATGTGAAGTTTCAGCACAATTGACCCACGTGTTACAGATGAGAATATGGTGACGCAGAGATGACGTACGACGGACAAAGCTCGATCATGTTCAGGTGAGCTAAAACTGCAATGTTACGTTCACGCTAGATCGTTTGTATATATTTTGGGATTTAACGAAACGAAATTAATTTCAGCCAATCAACACGTGATACGGAATAGAGTGATATCATATTCGGAGCATATAGGAAAGGTCATCAGCGAATGAAAGGTTGCCTTATCTGAGTTCAGAGATTCAAACTTTAGTCGTCTAGTTGCAGTAATAGTTATTTCATATATACTAGATAATAACAAGTCGAACCCCTTTTTGTATCTTAACAGGAAGTGTAGTAGAACCATTTAAATTCCCAGATCAGTTTGCCCTAATTAACCAATTCCGATATACTTTTACAAGGGTTTTATCACGGTGAATTATATGCTCATTTAGGATGAAAGCAGGTGACTTTTCCCAAGTTTTAATTATCTAACAATACCCTCAACGCTTTCTGAAATAAATGGGTACATTATTGCCTTTTAATTAACGTCGCTATTTTCGACTGACTTATCGCGCTTGCTATGAAAATATATTCTTTTTTCTGGTGACAATTTCGCAATGTATTAACACTTTTAAAAACAATTCTTATTCAGCACATTTTCAGGCAATGAACTTGTCACTACATATTGTGCAAATTGAAATTTGTTTTATAAATAATCGGTTATCCTGATGTGTTCAGTAAAGTGTTGTTTAAATTGTACACAGTTTGATTCGTGTAGAAACGTCGAGGCACTTTCACATGTGCATCCTTGTAACATGACCCCAACCTGAAATATAATGACATAGATTCGTAAAATGAAGATTTCTGACACCATACTAAGGTACAATCCATCATTATATAAAGAATGAACATAACGGTTAGGATTTCCTCCTGACATTATGATCAATGCATTGCAAAACAAATATTAAATAAACAAATAAAAAGTCGTCTTCATGTTCTTACCGTCAAGGCTGTTCATTGCACGACCGTGTTTAAACCAAGTTGCATTCTGGCTGACAGTAACGGCAGTTTGAGCGTTCCCTCCAACAAAATCCTTCCCTGGGGTAGATTTATCTGAATTATTTCAAAGGAGTTTAGGATATGTCTTTCAATGCATTCTGCTCCACCCATTTTATCGTGCATTCGTATCATATTATTCATTGCTTCATGTTTGACAACCGACACCTTATATGAAATAGGCATTTCTTTGCTTCACGTTATCGTAATCACCATCGGCAATCCTACATACACAATTACGCCTGCGTTCTATACATATCAATGACCGAAATACCTTACAAGTGATAGATATTTAAGGTACGAACAGCCTTAAATTCAAACAAGATCGAAACGTTTCAAATGTTATATGCGCCAGTGCATGGGGAAAGATACAAGTTGGCATTTCTTGTTCAGATCAATTTGTCCGCCTGTTCCGTCTTTTTCAGAATCTACACACGTTGACAAACTATTCTTACAAGCTTGTGTAAGGTTTCTGAAGTGACCCTCGCCAATCCTTTGGGGCCGCTATTTTGGTTATGTATAAAACACAGATTGAAAATGATTGTCGTCTTGTTAATCTTTAAAAAACAATCTAAATCGACATTTAAGGTCATAAAAGTGCTGTGTTATTTTCGTGTCATCTTACTTTTGTACAAACAAGTTAAAAAATAAAGGGAACTTTTAAATAAACGACCCCAATTCGACGTCAGAACATAAATGTTGACCACCGTAGCCAAAAACCGATTTGACGTCATTTCTGTAACACTTCATTTGGCGTAACGTCAAATGGAGCGACATCATTTCCCGCAAAAAAAGTGGTATCAACATTAAATACCCCAAATTCCTATGCATGAGCTATAGATTCACTCATACAAAGTATAATTATTTATCAAATTTTGTTTAAACAAGGATAACTTTCACATATTGAGCAATTGTACCTTTGGCGACAATCTTGTCCTAAGTCGTCTGCTGCAAAGGAGTCAGAAACCGACTCTATTAGCGAAAGGGTTAAGCAGAAATCTGACTTCTTACATAACTTGTTCCAGTCATATTGACTGGTTTAAAAAGGTAGTTGACAGATGGCATCAGAAAAGGACTGTTACACATTTGCTTCTTTACCATAATACAGGTAATTGATTAAGGACCTTAAGCATCTTGGCCCTCATGTTTAAACCTCGTTCATTATAAATGTTATTCATTGATTTTCTAAAAATCTTAACTTTATTATTCTGTTCGTAATAATAGACGTCAGCAAAATGAATTCCGAACATTTTGTGATCATGCGAAAAACATGAGATTAACATTATTATCGTCTAGTCAATTGCTTATCAATCATTTTTATTGCCAAAGTATGCTCTTTAATTTTGTTTAATTTCATCTTACTGTTTTTTCGTAAATAGGTAGCACCTATAGATATATTATGTGAAGAGTGAGAATCCTGAACGAACTGTCCGGATGCACTGACATATTTTGATCTGTACAGTTCCCAAAAGTCGACTTGTACCTTTTTTCATGCACTCATGACAGCAATTATGTTATTAGACACATGTACAAATAACTGTTGACTATGTACATATACACTCATTAAAACATATCTTACATTCAATTGGACCATTATGTTCCCAATCAGTTCAAGGCGGCTCTATACCAGTTTTCATTTAGGTAGTGTCAGTTTACATTGGCGTTTTAAGAAGGTGGTAAAGCTGTTGTGTTTCGAACGGTGTTTCGTACGGAAAGTCAACTTCATCTGTAAAAAAAGGGCATCATTTCAATATGTTTTATTACAATATTATTTTTTAATCAAAAGACAAATACCTATTTACTTATTCAACGACGGATATAGAAGGGATTTATGAAATCTCTAAAAACAGAAAAAAGTAGAACGTAATTAGTGGGAGCTCTATTGGTATTTTGGAACCTATTTCCGTTAAAATAAAACATTTCTGAGCCAACATAGTGAAGGATATATTACATTATTATGCAATGTTCAGTTCAAAATGTCTGCAGCAGACGACTTTGAAAACATTTAGTAAAACATATAGATATTCTCCATAAATTTAAGTCTAATTATTGTTTATAATTGAAAACGTTGTGGCAATTCATTCTTTTATTGCAATGTTTAAATATTTGTCTGACTCAGAATGCGTCTACCATGGGAAAGGGTTTATTTTACCCTAATTATTTAACATACTTAAGGCATTAATACGCCTTAAAATGTTACAGATATCTGACATGGCCCATATCCTTGGTAGGGGTAATGCAAATGACACATGCCTATTTTTAAATATCGTTTGACCGGAACAATAATAAGAATGGAAAAAATAATAATAGTAACAACAAAAATAACAATAATATACCTTCGACTTCTATTACAGCAATGGCTTCGTCAAAGGTTACCCGGTAGCTCAGTCGGTTACGATTCGGGCTATCACTCAAGGTGTTGTGAGTTCGAATCCGGTGCTCGGCCAACATTCTTCCGACGTTTGACAAAAGTCACTGTCACAGTGTGACAAGCGTCATTCGTCTTTCATCAATGGGCTAACAGTCTATGTTGAAAAGCAGCCAGTTGCTTGGAAAAAATGTTGTGTGGATTACTGGTGTGAGAAAGCTAGGAAACACATGAGTAGGTGAACTGACCGCCGTGATATGACAGGAAAATTGTTGAAAACGGTGTTAAGCCCCAATTAATCAATCGTCAAAAGTGATCTGATGGTCCATAGATAGAACGTTCTCATGTGCATCGTCTGTAGTTTGGTTGTCTGCAGGCATATCGTCTGCACGCGAATCGTCTACCGGTTGAAGCCGATCTCGTCAAAGTGTTTTCGCGCGCACGTCCTTTCACAAGATTCACGTGCCTTTGTCTTCACAATCGGTCCCACTATTCGCTCCATTCTTTTCAAAGTTGTTTATGGTTGAAATCGTTCGTGTGAGTAGTAGTTACTATGTCTGTATGCAACATTCCTGAAAGATGGTAATAATTTCATTACAGCAGGTTTAGACCTATAACTGAAAATGATGTTTGTCTGCATTTTACCGGGCGCAATGTATCGAGGCGATACAATTGGGACTTTAATTAAATAGTTATAGAATGTATTCAGATTTATTCAGAAAACACGTTCCCACCTACAATAAATATGCAGCTAAAGGCTTTCAAAACATTTAGAGAAAAAAATAGAACATTTAAATACTCAAAGAACGAAGTATAATTATTGAATATTGCGAAAGTGTTGTGAGAAATACAGAAATTGTTCATGAGCAATTTCACCTTTTGCCACGGCATTTTCAAAAATGATCTGCTGCATGTTGGGAAAGGTTAACAAACAGGAGAGGCATTCATGATTTAATTTGGGAGAAGGGCGTTCGGGAATTCTTCTCTCGTTATATAATTATTAATTCCCGGAAAAGTGCATGTGTAACAAATTATTATTTTTCTTTCATAAAGAGTGTTGTGCTATATAGTTATATGCACATATATCCTTATTTAAAAATGTATGAAGTAAGATGAACAAGAAAGCTTTACTTTGCTGAAGGATGCCTTGTTGTTAATTGTATAGTCACCCTTCCTTCCTTTCTATCGTTTTGGTGTCTGTATAGTAGACACAGCGTGGCAATGCTGGCAGCGAAATTGTAACTTAGTTACAATCCAAATGTTTTTTCCTTTACAAAATCTACGATATTTAGATAATTTTCACAACTTTGACAGCTTTTCGCAAAATGTTAGACAAAATGTTGTATATCCACAATACGTGTTCTTATTAAATGATCAATTTTTCTATTTGCTTGATGTTTCTCGGTAACTTTCTTCAAATTGGGTTATCTCTGATGAGTCGCTTTCGAGGCAAACCTGACTTTTTAATGCATTTCACTCTCCATTATTAACTAGAGTATGGGTAATATAAATTGATATTGTGAAAAACCGAAGTCGGTAGGGTATACTTTTCTTGATATCAAACGATTTGTAATAAATCTATAAATGAATAGATTTAAAAATGATGCTACTTTCATTTATAGTGCATACCCTATGTTATTTTGTCTAGATGTTTTCAAAGTTCAAGATTTCGAATATATAGGCCACTGGCCGCTAATATAAACCATACATGTATAGGTTTACCCCCAACAAAATACAATTAGTTGTAGATTACTTTCCTGTAGTTGTTATTATCAACTAGTGTAGATATGATCAGAATATGCGGATGCTAAAGGCTAAGGTTAGACTCTTCATTTCTTATCAACAATATTTTGTGCACTAATTTACGTATAATTAATAAATTTGATCTGTCGCAACATGACTTCAATCAAACTAATGAGTTGGCTGTTTTAATCTTTATATCACCTATATAAATTTTCCTGAATTTCTCATACCGTTTGCAAATGAGAAAAACATGAAATTCATCCTAAATTACATCGATTGCGAATTGTTCAAGCCAATAAGTGCAAATCTGCTCTTCTCTTGAAGCATTTTGATGTCTGCCTACTACAATACTCAGTTTATGATCCGAGCACCGAAATTTTGCAAATGATTGCGAATTTTTCAAGACAATAAGTGCAAATCCGCTCTTCTCTTGAAGCATTATGATGTCTGCCTACTTCAATACTCAGTTTATGATCCGAGCACCGAAGTTTTGCAATGAATATAAATTAAGTCTTAAGGATTCTTTACAACAAAAAGGTCTATCAATAGTTAAAAAATGTTCCACGTTTAAAAGTGATTTAAATTGCATATAATAATGTGTTTTACTAGAATTACGTAGTGCGTTATGCCAACCTTGTTGTAAAGAATCATTAAGACTTAATTTAAATTCTGAGATAAGCATATTTATATTTCCAATATCCTGGGAAATCCAGATTTATCCAAAACCGTAATTAAATCATAAATTCCTAAATTTCTGTTGCGTATGTATGTCTGTTTTGATCATCTAAATCTGTTAACATAATATAACATTTATTCGGATACCTATGGGTTGGCATTTGTATTAATATGGACCAGTATTTTAGAAATCTAACAAAATACTCTATACATAAAGGGAATCGGCCACATTCACCAAAGACCATTTGATTGCAAGTTCCTTTATTTACCCTAAGGAATTGTTTACACGCTGAGATTTGTGTCTTTTCAACAATACATCTGTATTTGTACCCCCATAGCTCTGCCCCGTGGCATCAAATTGGTTTTGCAAGTGTATTAAATACTTTAAAATAGTAAATGTAATCTGAGGCTCCAAAACGATGATATTGAGCACGGATGCACTTTAATGACGTTTGGACTGTGCTGCTAGACTAAACAAAGCTTTAGACCATTTTAGTCTAGGGGTGAAAATTAAACCCATGTATTTGTAAAATGAAACTGTTGCAATAGGTTTATTGTAAAGGAACTATTGTTCACTTTTTCTCAGAGGACCACCATTTCTAAACACTACTACCTTAGTCTATTTTAGATTTATAGACATATCAACAGTATTTGAATAGTTTTCAATTGCATTTATTTGTCGCTGTAATTTTACGACTCTATCAGCTGGACTTTAAGCTCCCGGTCGCGTGCTTTTCCAACAATGGAAGTAACTAGTACGGGAATCTTCAACTTTTACGCAAGAGTTGTTGTTCTTGTAAATGCTCAACATTATTTTAAGAAAATTACCAGATATTCCTTTACGTTCTAACATTTCAAACAAGACTTTATGTGAAACATTATCAAATGCTTTTTCATAATCAATGAATATGATATACAGACGTCCGCCTTGTTGCGATAAATATTGTTGTATCATAGCATGCAAAGTGAACATATTATTAACTGGAGAATAACCTTTACGAACTCCGGCTTGAGATTCATCAATGCGATTGTTTAAATATTTCAATTTACATAATCGATTATTTAAAATGGAGGAAAACACTTTGGAAATAACATTAACGAAATATATTCCTCTGTAATTTTTTGGATCATTCATCTGACCGCATTTGTGTATTGGACAGATATTACTCTCTGACCATTGATGTTGCATTGGTCACGTCATCAATGTATAATTGAATAATTTGGTTAAAGTTGGAGTTACAACAATTTTAGTATTAGTTATACAATTACCTAATACACCGGCACAATCTGAGGGTTTCTTTAGGTTAATTTTGCAAATAGCTTCATATGTCTCTTTTGTAGATATTTCAACATTTAAAATGTCACTTGATAACGAATAATTTACATTAGGTTCATCAATATTGTAATGAATATATATAATTTCCTGTTTAAAGAGATGAGAAATGATTTACCCAAATAGACTCCAAAATATTTGGTTTTTGATTGGTTTTGACATCATCATTTGTTATTAACTTCCAGAATTTACGAGGTTTTTTTCTAGCATTAATCAAATTTATTTTATAGTTATGTTTGGCAGTGCTTTGTCTCTTTTTGCAGTTATCTACAATTTCAGATCATCCCGTTTATTACTTTTTCTGAATGCCCTTTAACGAAGAATATTTATTATATTTCAAATGATCCAATTCTATGTCCCACCAAGACGATTGGTTGATATTATTAACTGCAATATATCTTGTTTACTTTCAAACCTAATCCTGGGCTGTAGATGTATACAGCTGGTTTAATAGTGAAACTATCTCATTCAAATTAGTTTTAATCAACGTAGTTAAAGTATCATTGATTAAGTTAAATTTAATTGTAAAAATTGAAACAAAGAGACAATTTTTTGTTTTCGTTCCAAAAAAACGTATTTAAGATGGGCAATAGTTCGCCTTCTGTGTTCGGATTACTGTATAACACGCCTTCAGTTGTTACAGCTTTTTCAATGGGAAATTCTAAGGTACATTTAACTCGAAAATGATCCGAATCATCATTGTCAAGAATTTCAAAACCAGTAACAAATGGGAACAAATCTGTAGATGCAATACAATATTCTACAACAGACGCTCCCTTACCAGAAGTACACCAGATATTGCCCTCTTTGTCGTGAAATAAACGCCCATTTAAAATAGGAATATTCATAGTACAACAGAAGCTCCCTTACCAGAAGTACACCAGATATTGCCCTCTTTGTCTTGAAATATTTCCCCCAAATATTACCAAAACTGGTATTATTCAAACTCATCAAACATTATAAAAATGTTTGAAATATTTCATATAAATATGTACAGCGATAAAAAGTATTTATAAACTTAAGTCACTATTTTCTTGACATTTATTTGCTACCAATGTCGACAAGAGTTTTTTTCAGTATACATCTGAACCATTTATATGTATTATCTAAGTTCATGTAATTACTTCACTTGAATATAATTTATATCTGACACGGTGCGTTGTTAATCCCCTGGACACATTCTTGGAAAACACGTATCGGTCTCGCCTCCTTTCCCTTGACAGTCTAGTCCACCATTCTTTGGGACTGGGTCGTAACATAATCTTCCTCTTGTCCTTGTGCCATTTCCACAGGTCACTCCACAATTATACCAAGTGTGCCATGTTGACCATTGTCCATGTACTAAGTTAATTATATCATGAAATATAGATATATTTATACAAAATATATATCAGGTTATAATTCATTACAATTTTTCAACTGAATTGGTTATAGGACGTCGATGTTGTCACCTTTGGTATTACACATGATAATAGTTATATTAGTATAATTAAAGAGTAATAATAACAACACTATTAAGTCCAATACATGTAGTAATATTCTAATTAATATAGATCAACTCAATATTGTAAAATGTGCAAAGTTAATCATAAAGTAAATGACTTGTAAAATGTGTAATAAGTAATACGGGATGCATAAGTCCGATTCATAAGCGAGACTGATATTGTATGGCTTACCCTTTCGCATATTTATTACAAACAAAGAGATAAACAATCAATACATTTTTATGTTTTCTTTCTTGTATACTTTCAACTTCCAAGATTCTTCTATGTTTAATGAAATAAACAAGCCCTTTGTGTATGTACCATTTTTGTCTTAACAGTGACATACATGCTCATGGGGCGGGTGTTTTACTGCATTCTAGTTTGTTATGTGTATGTTTTGTTATTTACATGTCACTATAATAACATATTTACTAACCTACTTACTGACTTACATGTACTGTATACAGTTAAGAACATCATGAAAAAAGCAATCACAATGTTATGAATGAGTGAACGCTTTGAGAGCGGATTGGAACATGAGCGGAGCGGAACGGAGCGGATTGTGAACGGTAAATTTGTCAATTTCAAGATGTTCTTAACTGTACAACTTACACAACTTTGCTTTTTGACCAATTGTGCTGATTGGTTTAATATCTAGGATTTCTATGCAATTTTAATATTGACTGGATTCAAGTACCCAAGTATCAAACAAAAGGAATATTTCCCCCAAATATAAACACAACTGGTATTATTCAAACTGATCAAACATTATAAAAATGTTTGAAATATTTCATATACATATGTACAGCGATAAAAAGTATTTATAAACTTACAAAAACTTAAATCACTATTTTCTTGAGATTTATTTGCTACCAATGTCGACAAGAGTTATATTTTAGTATACATCTGAACAACTTATATGTATTATGTAAGTTCATGCAATTACTTCTCTTGAATTTGATTTATATCTGACGGTGCGTTTTTAATCACCTGGACACATTCTTGGTGAACACGTGTCGGTTTCGTCTCCTTTCCCTTGACAGTCTAGTCCACCATTCTTTGGGGCTGGGTCGTTACACATTCTTACTCTTGTCCTTGTGCCATTTCCACAGGTCACTCCGCAATTAGACCAAGACTGCCATGTTGACCATTGTCCATGTACTAAGTAAATTATATCATGAAATGTCGATATATATACAAAATATATATCAGGTTATAATTCATTACAATTTTACAACTGAATTGGTTATAGGACGTCGATGTTGTCACCTTTGGTAATACAAATGATAATAGTTATATTATTATAATTAAAGAGTAATTATAACAACACATGTAGTAATAGTCTTATTAATATTGATCAACTCAATATTGTAAAATTTGCAAAGTTAATCCTAAAGTAAATGATTTGTACAATATGTAATTAAGTAATACGTGATGCAAAGACAACGGAAAAGGAATGCAATGTCTATATGAATATGTAAGCAGCCTTTAAAAATGTTAAAACAATACGCCTACCTATTGGATGATCACAAAAGCCACAAAACTTAGCACAACTTATCGCAGCATGAACAGTGTCGCTACAGATGTCAAACACATTCCCGGCGGCTTGACAGTCAAAATTCGGATTATCTTCGCAGTTCGGCAAATTTGTAGCTACAAGGGAGAGAGAAAGCCGCATAATTACGTTGATACAGCTGTTTGAATTCTTTCGACTACTAATATTATGTCGTCGTTTTAAAAATTACAATTCAATGGACAATTGTCATTAATTCACTAATTTGCTGTTTAGACAGGTAATCAAACCTTCAGGGAATGAAAACCACTGTTGTTGATGGTTGATCAAAAAGTAATAGGACTTTGTTTTATAACATGTGCCAGTTGATAAACATTTGTAAATTTGTAAATAGCTAGTAAAGCAAACTAAATAAAAGAAATCTCGATATCTATACCTGGGATCCCGGTTATACAGATGCGCGTGTTACAAGTATCTGTATCGCAACACTGACTACAGCCGAATTTGCTTTGTACGTCTCTACCAATGATTTGAAGTGATGATATCGTTGTCGTTGCTGCTGCTCGGCAAACCTTGTAAATATGAAATTACATCTAATGAACTTTAATACGTTCATGCTTTTTCGACTTTGTTCCACTGTCAAATCAACAATATAAGGACCCGTATTTTGAACTGATACATCAGCAAATGATGTTAAAGAAAAGTGGTGATGAATGTTTTTACTTTTTACAGAAACATTTTTTAAGTATCAATATAATTTTACAATTCTGTATGTTATAATTATTCTGAAAGTTTTCATTTTGAAGTTTATTAATTTATAAATGTAACGTGTTTATTTTACATTGTCAAAACAATGATAATCAGCTATGTACACACCCTCTCGCAATCTTTAAAAAAAAAAAAAAAAAACTTTGCTCGTTCGTATATAGATATGATGATTGTACCATTCAGGTCATTTGCCAAATCGTTTGGTATAAAACAGGTAATCCATATAAATGAACGAGATACAGTAGCCGTGATTGACGAGTGTTACGATTGTATAGCACGGGCATTGGTTATATCGTGCAATTTCATTGGACTTCAAAAAAACGAGCACGTGCCCATATGTATTTACATAGTCTATAAGGTAAAATCGAGACGACATCTAATATACGTACAGCGAAGCATTTTGGTCTGATATTATTGAGATTGACACTCTAGCAGATTAGTTTCATTTATTTGCCATTACTCTTCATCTTGAGATAACATGGATTGTTTCAATCCAGCTATTTCATATATGATTGAACGGTGATCAACGGATACCAAACTTATCGTAATAAGTACACATGTAAACGAATGCATGCCTTGGAATCCGAAGATATATCATTTTCAGAAGTCTCTAGAAACTTATTGGATAGCTATTGGAGTTATTGATCATTTTCGAAATTTCATTTTTTCAATCCCATTTATCATATTGCCCATATATCAATTCTCTGAAACTGCTGTGTCTGTGATTTCAAAATTGCGTTCATTTAGAATCAGTTCTTCACAATGCGGTCATATCCTTGATTGTAACAATTCCGCCTACTATTTGTGAATACTCTCAGTAATTTGATTTATTCAAAGATATACCGGACTTCTAATGGCAACAATTGAACAAAAGTGATCATATAACGTTTTTCAGATGTATCACTGACAGACAGTTCACCGGTTCAAGTGTTGCTTGTCTTTCTCGCACCAGTACTCCACACATACATATTCCCCAAAACTGGCTCTCATCCCATATGACCCCTTTTACATATGAATAAGACGAATGACAATTGTCGCAATGAATTATGTATACCATCGGAAAGAATGTTTGTTGCGAATGCACAAACTCTTGATAGATACAACGTACTTCAAAGCCCACTTGCTACCGTCAAAGACTGACTCTTTAGCCAATTGGCGGAAGTTGAATGACTGGCAGATCAAAAATCTAGCCCATATACTTGATGGAATGAACGGTCGAACCGTAAATCGGACATGCTACCCCACTGGATCAGTAAAATAAGAGTAACCTGAATAGGTCTACATCACATAGTAAACCGCGTCTCCGTACCAGCTCCAGTGCTGTCCGTATAACAAAACTGTAAACATAATAAAACATATACTGTACAAGTACAAACATTGCTGAAGCATGAAGAAATGAAACGGAGGAGAAGCGAAACCGACTTAGTACTCGATTCTCCGGTTCCTAATCGAAAAGGAATCGAAAAGGAAATTAACAGGGTCCAGTAATTGTAAATTATCGCAACAACAGAACTATTCATAACATTAGAACAATGTAGTTTATTTCAAAATGTATCACACTTTTAACAATTTTAAACAATTACAACCGTAAATTGTCAAAGGCATTTATATTTAATTAATCTTAAACATAACTCATCCTAGCATTGCTCCATTGTCAAATAAAGGTCAAGGTTAATAGTTGTATCAATGAATGCTCATAATAAACGTGGTGTAAGCCTGCAGTATTGATGCATTACAAATACAAGGAACTGTTTGTTAGATACAATGTGCAGAAAAGAACAGAATAGTACAAGTTGTTTCAGCGCTTTGAAAGTACATTGTATCACATTTGTGCCGTCCCGCGAGAAATCCAACATTGTGGACTCTGCGTCAAGTATCGACCCGGATGTGCCTAAGCAAGCCGCACAGGCTAACTCGAACATACACTTTTCGACTCCTGTGGATTTTCTGTTTCAGGAATCATTACTCTATACCTCTATGTCCCTGAGACGGAACGTGTCGGCCCGGATCAGTCTGCGCGGATTGCGCAAGCTGATCTGGTTCGATACTTTACGAAGAGTGCACAATATTGGTTTTCTAGCGGGACGGCTCATATGGCCAGGCATACGCCAATAGTGACGCGGCCTTTTGAAATGGTGTAGAAAACAGTGCTATAGAGTCAACCATTGTGTGACCAAATGGGATAACCTTTTAAACTCTGAATTGAGTTTGATTCAAGATTTATGTATTGATTCCTAACATCAAGTTGTAATGGTTAACTATTGGGTTCACAGAAATCATAGGTGCTACCTATTTTGGGTAAACAAACAAATATTAATGGTGCTGCCTGTTATCATGACTTCCACATATATTTAACTAGCATTCATTGGACCATTCACCTTGTGTAGCGGTGCACGTCGTAATTTCTACAACGTCATATATTTTGCGTGTAGTAATTATGACGTTGTAGAAATTACGACGTGCACCGCTACACAAGGTGAATGGTCCAATGAATGCTAGCACTCTTTTTTTTTTAAATAGATAACGAGTGTATTTATACGCAAATTGTCACATATCAGATTCCTTGTTTTCACTCCTCTGCCGGGTAGGTATTATCTTATTTTATAATTTTCTCTAGAATCTTTTTTTGTTATCTAACTTGCTTTTCAAATGTTGGAATATTATACATACATTTTACAGAAATGTTTAAAGTATCGAACAAGAATATTAACTGAAGTCATTGTCAACTATGATATATGGCAAAGATAGACATTGAAGTATAAACAAAGAGAATACAAATGAGAAAATAATAAATAAAAGGGATAAACAATACAAACATCGTCAAATCTGTTCACCAGTTAAAATATTCATTACCGCCATATCAGAAGTCACGTGGACATCACTGATTGTGCCCTGAACATTTTTTGACATATATGTTAACATATATGTTAAAGGAAATTTCATAAAGATTGCCTATGGACGGAAAACAGTTGTTTACCCTTTCTAATTTACTATATAAACGATATCGATATATTAGGGCCGGTTACCAAACTTGTCGCCATTGTTGGTTCATGCCAGACGTATATACTTAACATTGTACAAGCGTATCACATTGAGTAACCGCTAAGTGAAGTCCACATGCTACTACTAAACGCGAGAGTACGTCATGGCAAATAGACGTGTTTTGTCTTTGCTCCAATATTTAGTGTTACACAACTTTAAAGTTCTATGCACCACAGTAAGTATTTTTATACACAATACACTGTAATTGTTTTCAAAGAACACTGCCTGTGAGTGTTTTATTTATATGTTTAAAGTGGACACAGGAATTTTTCCGCATAACTGAATGTACTGGATATCACAATATCTACAAAACCCTTTGTCATATAAAATGTAGACTCATACCTCATTTTGGTTACACTGTGACACACTATGGCAGTCAGAAACGTTTTGTATGTTGGTGCAATTGTAACAATCCAAACAATCTAGTTAACCAAATAAAAAACAATATTATGTGAAAACGGGTTAGTTTATTTTCTTTTTCTTTCTTATAAAGAATTGACTGTTTATAATTAAATCTTGATTTGGGATATTAATTTCGAAACTGAAAATCAAATTTGAGCAATTTCTTCGCGAATTATAAATTGATAAAGTGGAGACCGAACATTTTAGTTATTTAGTTGATCCTTCTGACAGTGAACAAACAACAGTGTGTCAACTGAATATTTTTCGTTTTGAAAAAGGACATGCAGACGCATATCGACTCCTCTGCAGCAAATTACTCACAATGAATAATGCGTAATTGTGTCGCATGTTTTCATCTATATTCAATAATTGTACTAATTTTATCATTAACAGTACTTTTCCCATATGTTTGTATATTGAATAACGTCAGTGGTATTGCATAGCTCAATCTAAAAGGCGCATTACATACTTATTGTCCTTATTTTATCCTACAGTCCAATGATGTAGTTACTCAAAAGAAGTGTCTCCCTGTCACGATTATTTTCAGTTCCTATATGTATCTCTGAGCCGTTCCACGAGAAAACCAACAGTATGGACTTTGTTTAATGTATAGATCCAGATCAGTCTGCGCAGTCCGCGCATTCTAATCCGGGCCGACACATTCCGTCTCAGGGGAATAGAGGTATAGAGTAATGATTCCCCTGAAACAGAAAATCCGCAGGAAGCGAAGAGTGTCGGTCCGGGTTATCCTTCGCGGCATACGTAGGCTGATCCGGGTCGATACTTTACGCAGAGTCCACAATGTCGGTTTTCTCGTGGGACGGCTCATATTATGTCCCATTTTTGATTAATGAGAGAGAGTTGTAGGCCAAAGACCAGCGATGTATTCAGATTGTCCTAACACTCCGAGTGCTCAGAGAATACCCGTGAAATGCTGTTATTTGATTGGTTGATTCGGATAGCACATGTCCGAGCTCAATCCTAACACGCTTATGTTATATCCTATTCATCCAGACATATATGTAAATCAATAGAGCACTCATGATTAGAATATTGAGTTATAAATTATCATATTTCTTACATGTTGGTGTACATAGCAATACTGTGTAAACAGCGTAGAAAACAAATGGCAGCTGTGTTGCATCCATTTTTCAGGAGTATTGAAGTTATGTGATTCAATTTAAACACTGAAAAAAAGAAAATAATATAACCATTATTGATGATTACCATGACCTTAAACGATACGTGTGTCACTTTATGAGCCGTCCCGCGAGAAAACCAATATTATGGCCTATGTGTAATGCATCGACCCAGATCAGCCTGCGCAGACTGATCCGGGCCGACACATTCCGTCTCAGGGAGATAGAGGTATAGATTACTGATTCCTGAAACAGAAAATCCACAGGAGACGAAAAGTGTCTGTCCGGGTAAGCCTGCGCGGTATGCTTAGGTTGAACTGGGTCGATACTTTACGCAATGTCCATAATGCTGGTTTCCTCGCGGGACAGCTCATATTATTAGTGTCATTCCTTAACCATGTATCTCATACAACGAACGAATATGTATCAGACGAAATCATATTAGTAAACGTATGGACATCATTCTATACGTAAGTGTAGTTATTCTATAAAGCTGGACACATTTTGGGGGAAATGGTAAATGCTCATTATGTGAAATGTCTTCTTTAGCCGCACTGTTTTAAAACTCGCATGCTAGGGATGCCTCAAATTGCGTCTGCAAGTAGTAAGGATTAAAACTTACGTATCATCTGCACGAAACAAAATTAAATTTCGTTTCACTAACCTAGGTCAAAGTTTAAGTGACTATAATATGTCTGTACAAAATTAAATCGAGTTTAGCTCCCATAGATTGAGATTAAATGTTAAAACACGATGATTCTATACACAACTTTTATTTTATAAAGCTATTCCGCTGCTGATTTTCATGAAGTCATTATTTAGAAAAGTCTGCCTCGTTTACAAGATACAAAGTTATGTTATCGGCGATAAACGAAAACCAACCGTAAATATATTGTCCACATCAGGCTACTCTGGCTCTACACTGTTTGTCATTCAGTCCTTTTGGACCCTTAGCATGTTTAACCCCGTGTTATAAATATGTTAAGGTTGGGATTTCCGCCATGTATCCCTATCTGAATCGACACTATGCATTGATAATAGGTAATGCCATTATGATAATCGAAATATTTATGAATTACTTACCGATCGGATCCTATTCATTGACTGTCTGTAAATGTGTTATAAATGATTAAATGCAGCGAGGTCACAAAGATAGCATATTTCATAACACCACGGAGTCACATCAAAAGTAAATATGTTTCAATTCAAGGAATCATATCAGCGTGGACTCTTCTCAGTCTGTTGAAGGTTTTAACAGTTTGTACTTATCCATTCAATGTTATTAATAGACCGTTCTAGAAGCAGTTAGGAAATCTCACAAAAGTAAGGTATAATCTAAATCTAGGCTGTACAACCAGTTCATTGGTGTATTCAGATTCTCCTAAAAACCCTAGCACTTGGGCGAGTGTTAGTTAAAAGTTGTAATTTGATTAGTGGATTCAACTAGCGCATGCCCGACTGCTCGGTGTGCTTGGACAAACTGAATATGCCCCTAGTGTTACTTTATCGACGGTGATAGTAACGTCTATGTACACCTAGTAACAATTATTGTCAAAATGTAGACAATTTGGAACAATTTCCGCTGATGTTTTTTTTTTTTTTAAATTCTTATCAGAACATCATCGCAATATATACGTCAACTGTTCTACGCAGTACTATTTAATACGCCGTAAACATTTACATGTATGTGCCTTCCTATTCCAACTGCATATTGACCTGTCGCTTCTTCACGTGACTGTCTGAGAACACAACGTATAAAGATCGTCTAACCTATGTCTGACCATTTATCTTCTGACAGAATAGAGTTGCAAAGTGATTTCGCAGATAGTTTCATTCCATTGGAAACGAAAATATATAAAAAATCAAGTGGGCGATCTAGGGCCATCTTGTTTAAAGTATTCACCGCAAGCATTGACACATTTCCGGTGTCTCTCCAACCACATATCGACCACATCTTTTTATCAAGCCAGTTCGTATCACGGGATGTACACCCTAGAGGCCATCAAGCCAGATCGTACCACCATATGTGCGTCCTTGCAGTCAACTATAGTTGTTGTTCTTCTTGCATCGAAGCTCTCCCTTTCACCTTGAAAGTAACGTTTACTTAATCAGAGCCATGTCGGGGCTATATGGAGGATGCTGAAGACGCTCGTATCCAAGGAAGTCCAATGTCATACGTGTATTATTGGCCAGATGACTTGGCGCGTACATTTTATAAGGTTTGAATGAACTTCTTATTGGGAGCCACCAGGAGGCGGCTTCCAGTAAAAGAGCTTTCAATGTTACTACAATTTTACTACAAGGAGACGACTAGGCTTAGTGTGATATTTATTTTCAGCATCTGATTTGTTAACAAAGGTGAAATGCAACTACTTTAGAATCGAGAGTTATTTTGAATACTCGCTTCCGGAATAAATAGACATTGCTACTGTACCAACAAATTGGACTATCTTGTGTAAAGATGTAATCAAATAGCTTTCTATGTGACAGGTTAGCTTTCTCTAAACTGCACTGTACACTTGGACAGGCGCAATTAACCTGCACATAAAGTTAGACATCTGACAAATAGTTAATGGACTAACTTCCCTAAGGCAGTTAGGCTGTTGGTTTTTATAGGACTGAGATCTATTGAACCTCAGCCATTCTGGTGGCCGTGTGTCTGGAGACATGTTCTTATGAGAGCCAGAGTGTGGCCGGCGGTTGAGACATGTACTTCTCGTAATAAACAAGTTAATCTGTATTATGAGTTGTTACTTTGTTACATAACCCCGTATTTGGCGCCGATGACCTAGGACATGGAGAAGTACTAACTACACTATACATTATGGAGGAACGGGGTGAGTGAATCATTTTTACACTTTGAAAATTTGTTTCAGACTGACATATGGCAGATGGTGAATTGGCATTGTCTATTCAAAAATTAACAGAACAACTAACAAATTACAGTTTAAATGAATTGTCAAATGATATACCAGTTTTCGGTGGGGATATATCAAAATTTAAAAATTGGATTAAATCTATTGAAAAATGCGCATTATTAAATAACTTAAACGGAAATAAGACCCCAATTTTGGCATACAAATATAGTACAGGTCATGTTTCTGATTACATTTTGCGACTTTTGACATTAACTCCTATACCAAATTGGCAGATACTAAAGTCAGCACTATGTGAACGTTTTTCAGAGATAATAGACACTCATATTCAGTTTTAAAAATTAACCAATATTACGCAATTCGAATCAGAAAACATCCAAGCATTTGCAGGAAGGATTTTGAGTCTGTGTGAAGAATCTTACAAGGGTTTTGAACAACATACTGCCTTAATTAATCACCAAACTATATGTATTTTCATTAATGGTTTATATAATGATAATTTGCGACAGACTTTGATTAGAGCCGATCCAATTACATTTCAGCAAGCTGTAGATTTAGCTACACAAGAAATATCAATTCAAAAACGATGTGAACTTAGAAATAGAGATTTTCAGTCTTCGCGTAATACTAATAATGAACATGAAAATGTGGAAATTGACCATTTACGCCGCGGACTTTTTTGCACTTTTTGTAAGATTTCAGGACATGAATATAATCATTGTAGGAAAAGACGTGGACAAATAAATTCAGTCAAGTACACATTTGATAGGCAATATACTAATTTGAACTATAAAAGACAAAACATACCGATTCAGTGTTGGTTTTGTGGGCGTGTCGGACATATACGTGCAAGATGTGTCGAATGTTTACAGTTAAACCCTTTACAACCTTTTGTTCCAAAATATCGGAAAACTCGTGTTTGTCTCGGAACCTCAGACACAAGAAAAATAGGAAATAATGCATTTAATTCTCATTTAGATAACAAAGAAATACCAAATTCGTGCGTTTTCAAGATAGGTAATATTCCACTAAGATTTCTGATCGATACTGGAGCGTCCTTCTCTCTAATTCATAAACGCATTTTTAAATCTTAAAAGCCGTCAGTTAACTTAGAAAAATCATCAATTTCATTACAATATGCCTCTGGCGATGCAATAAGGGGGTTAGGAACAGCTAATTTAGATGTTAAAATTAATTCACTTACGATCAATCATTCCTTCATTATCGTTGATAATCTTTCTAGAACTGCTATTATAGGCAAAGATTTCTTATCGGCAAATTCCTGTCGAATATATTTTGATTTAAATTGCATTACAATTAAAGATACTTATGTCTCTATGCAAGATGATCGTTGTATAGCCTCTATTGTGCGACTAACCAAAACAGTACAATTAAAACCTATGACTACATACAAATTGCCAGGAAAACTAAAACAAAATCCCAGTATTTCTAATGAAGGACCTTATGAAATTTCAAGTATAGAAAATTGTTACCTTGATACGGAACCACATCTAAAGCTTTCAAATGCTTTAGTGACACTTACTTACGCCGTACAGTACTAATTATAATATCAAACCTGTCAAACAAGACCGTCAAACTTCGCCGAGGGTGTGTAATTGGTAAATTGGATCAAATAGATAAAAATTATGACATTTCATTGATTGATCGGCTGCAATAGTTAATAGCAAAAAATCTCTTCAGTCGAGTCCGTCAATGAACATGTTGATGTTGTTATTAATGTTCCAAATATACATAAAGACAGGTTAAATACATTAATTTCAAGTTATAGTGATGTATTTTCAAAAGATGAATTCGATCTAGGAAGGTATCCATATGGCTCTGTTGCTATAGAAACCAAAACAGATCAAGTGATTAGGCAAAGACCTTATTGGATTCCATTCAGCGAAAGAGAAAATTTTAAACAAAAAATTAATAATATGCTCAAAGCAAATATCATACGTCATTCACACTCAGAATTCAATAATCCGTGTATTTTGGTGAACAAAAAAGATGGTATCAAGCGTTTAGTAATCGATTTCAGAAAAACGAACAAAATTATTAAGACTACAGCTTATCCACTGCCTCGTATCGAAGACATTTTAGTTTCTTAAATGGAGCAAAGTATTTCACTTGTCTAGATCTTTCGAATTCGTACCACTAAATACCAATCAAAGAAGAAGATCAGGAAAAAACTGCATTTTCCACTCCATTTGGATTTTTTGAGTGGACAGTTCTACCGCAAGGTTTAAATATTTCAGCTGGAAAGTTCCAATCAATCATGTCCTCTGTTATAAAAGGATGTGAAGATTTTTCTGTAATTGGTCACGTAGAAACAATATTTAGGCGACGGAGAGCTAATTGTCTTAAGCTAAAACTAAAAAAGTGTGAATTCATTAAAGATACAACCAATTACCTTGGACATGAAATATCAGCAGAAGGAATTCGTCCTAAGGCTGATAAAATTAAAGCTCTTAGGCAAATCAAAACTGCACATAATGTTAAGGATGTAAGATCATTTTTAGGTTTTGTTGGATTTTACAGGAAATTCATTCAAAACTTTGCTGAAATTAGTCTGCCATTGGTAAGATAAACTAAAAAGAATGTTAAATTCGAATGGTCTATTGAATGTCAAAACAGTTTTGAGGATTTGATCACTCAATTAGAAAAATTACCACTTTTACGTCACCCAGAAATAAATAAACCTTTCATATTATATACCGACGCTAGTGATTATGCCATAGGCGCTGTGTTGATGCAAAATGTAACAGGTAAAAAGGGAGACGAACTACCAATATTTTTTCTTAGTCATGCCCTATTTAGAACCCCAAAAAATTATTCAACAATACTTAAAGAGACTCTAGCAATTACCTATAGCCTAAAAAGACTTGACTTTGCAGGGATCAAAATTCGTAATTAAAACAGACCACAAACCTCTAACTTATTTGTTATCTTCAAATTTCGATAATAAACTTCTACAAAGATTTGCATTAGAAATTTCATGTTATAACTGTTCAATTGAATACGTACCTGGAAAAACTAATGTAGTAGCTGACTTTTTGTCCAGACAAGTTAAAGGATCGACTTATGATTCAGACACGGATATTATGACTGAACATAATAAAGGAACTACGATTAATGTTATTAATAGCCAAGCAATTAATCATGATGAATTAACAAAATCATATGAAGCACCAGAAACTATACCAGTTACTACCCCAGTAAATTTAGTTACTATATATATGAAAAAAGAACAGGAATTAGATTTAGATCATAAGAAATTAATTAAACTAAATCTGAAAATAGGAGATTTGTTATGATTCAGGACATTTTACATTACTTGTCAAAAAGGATATTTACCCTTGCCCAAGAATATATGTTCCTAGTCAATTAAGAGAAATGGTTTTAATTGCATATCATAATATAGGACACCCTGGTGTGAATAGGATGTTTAATGCCGTGCGAAAAGCATATTACTGGCCCAATCTCTTCAAGAATATTTACACATTTGTAAAGACATGCATAGCCTGTCAAACTATAAATCTTAAAACCATAAAATCTCCTTTACAAGATCAGATAATACCAAGCTACCCTTTTTCGGACATTCATGTGATATGGTCGGACCGATGGCTCCCACAGCTTCAAATAGCAAATATATGATAGTATTTATGGATGAACTTTCTGGTTATCCTGAAATAGTTGCATCACCAACTGCGACTTCAGCAGACGTTGTTAACGCATTTTTCGAAAAGATATTCTGGAAATACGGCTCTCCTTTACCAATACTGACAGACAATGGGTCCGTTGTAACCTCTAAAATGTTCAAAGATGTTATGCAGGAATTAAATATCAAACATCGTAGAACAGTCGTTTATAACCCCCAGGCTAATGGAAAAAACGAACGTTGCCATCAACTTTAAATGCCATTCTATGTAAGCTTACTAGGGATAATCCGATGGATTTCGATATTGTACTAGAACAAGCCCTTGCTGGCATCAGGTTTAATCCATCAGAATCGGCTGGACATAGCCCATTTTTCATAGTATTTGGTCGAGACCCAGTACTACCTATTGATTCAATGTTAGGAAAAGGGTTACCTTATGTTGGCAACGAATTACATAAAGAATTACTACAAAGAAATCACGAAATTTACTGTGAAGTATTCAAGCAAATGACTAAATCAAGAAGAAGGCGTAACAGATATGTCAATAGGAAAGTCCAACAAGTAGAATTCAATGTAAATGACCTGGTCTATTACAAAAATCTCCAACGCACTTTTAAGACATCTCCTCAATGGATTCCATACTACCGAGTAGTCGAATTTGATGGTTCAAAGCAATTAATATTTAAAAATCAATTAGATAACAAGATAATCAAATGCAATTTTGATCAAGTTAGAAAGGCAGAAATTGACGAGTGAACTCTTCCTTCCACTAAAACTATAAATCCAAGGCCTATTCGAAATTGCAGATATGTTATTCCTCCTGAAATTGTTTCAGAGAGCTCTGATGATAATACAGAGTCCGATAATCAAGATTTAATTCCAAAACGTAAAGTTAAAATGACAAAGGTAGTTAACAAACATAAGAATAGTCCTCAACCAGTCAAGAGAGTGAAGATAATATTCCACTAAGTAAGTTACAAACACGTCTTAGGCGTTTAGAATACGAGCGTATTTACGGTACAGACAGACAAAATGAGAGAGATATGTCAGTTGTTAGTGATCAAACAATCCAATCAAATATTCCCGATCAATTGTCTATGTTTGATGACGAGTCCTTGTCAGCTCCGTTAAGCGACATGGAGATTGACAGATGTTAATTAAGATTTTAGCAAGAATTAAGGTAAATCAGTTACCTAATTAGGAGTTAATATTACAAGCGTACTAGCTAATTATATAATATTGTGAGAAGATTTGAACGAGATTTAGGTTTATACATATTAATTAAGGTAAATCAGTTAATTAGAAGATAAATATTATAAGCGTACTAGCTAATATATAATATTGTGATGGTTATTCACAAGTGAAATGGAAACGCGGTTTTATAACAAGACTTAAAGTTATACTTATGCGTAAATAAGAGTTAAATAAATAAATGTATTCTTGCCTGTAATGGTTTCAAGAAAATTGTTGTGAATTAAATGCTATTGTAAGAATTTTACTTAATCTAGCATATGAAAGAAATTCCTACGTCTCTAGTATGAGAGGGAATCGAATTACAATTATAATGTAGGAAAGGTATACCTGTATATAATATAATGGCCATTTTTTATCGTTTTTTAAGTTCGTTATTGGTTTAAGCGTGTTATTATTGATATTTAATGTTATACGTTATAATGTCTATGACAAATTGCCAACTACTAGTATACATTGACACTCATATTTATTCTTTTGCACATTGCTGAGGTATCACTATTAATTAATTCTGTTAATTCAAGAATAAGACATGCTATTACACCTTGCTAAGAATCAGATAAGAGCATTGATTCGAGTGTAAGGATATCATTTTCAACTTTGTGAAAATAACAATACTTCTATCTCCTTATACGCTGGACTTATACCTTGATACTACCTATTAGACTGTTATTACTACTAATCAACGGAATGAATAACATCACTTCAATCAACTATATCTAAACATATTGTGTGGACATAGTCATAAAAGGATACTACACTACAACAACTACTACTACTGATACTACTACTACTACAACTACTGATGCTGCTACTTCTACTGACGATTCTCCGTGAATAACTATAATTCCACATGAGTTCAAATTACTCTGGATACTACGGAGTGCTAAGAAATACAAGACTGTTGGATCGATATTAATCATCGTACTGTTTGGAGAAATATTTATATTGTTACCTTGTTGTATTGACTATTTCACGTTCATTTCTACATAATCATTTCCTACATATTCAGTACAACTATGTTAATACGGTGTTCAATTAATTTAATTACAAATATTCAATTCACTTGAATTGGTGAATGACTACTGTTTTCAAGTACTATACATGTTTGATAAAATTATTATTTCAACCATTTATTAATTCCAAATACATGCGTGTGGCCGGCGGTTGTGACATGTACTTCTCGTAATAAACAATTGATTAAAGGAAAAAACTTTTAAGAACATTCTTTTTATACTTTATTTTGATTTACCAACACAGGTATAATACTTAAATACTATCGAACTTGTGCTAAATACCACATTATTTTAGCAATGCCCTGTCTAAAGCAACCACACTTTTAATTTACTAATAACTCATTTTCTGCATGAATTACCTTCTACTTATAGACCACCTGTGAACATAGACCATGTTGTTGTCTTTCTGTAATATGTATGTTTTGAGTCTCTTTCTTAATAAAACGAAAGTCGTACTGCATATAGACTAAACAGTATGCTTATCCGAATTATTCGACTAGCAATATAATAATTTATATATTTTTTTAAATCATCCCACTGATTATGGCAATCTGCTTCATTCACTTAGAAACTTATTTCATATGTCAAATAAAAGACACGATAAATGAGCAAATGCAATGTTCACGTTTGTTCATCTATACGTCACTTTGTGCAAACAGATATTTATTGTTTACGTTCTTTGCAGATGAAATTCAGTCCAATTGCAAAGTAGAATTTTTCAATTTAATCTGATTACGGCAGAAAAATATCTGCATTTATTTTTTCCACCTGTATTTACGTACTATATAGGTTCATGTGAGCATGACCTTAAAGCACAAGTCAAAACAGATGCTCTGTGTGTCATGCATTATGTGCCAGCATATTTAACATCGCAGGGCATGGATACAACTCCAATATTTGCATGTTGACTATTAGATACAAATATTGTACAAATTGAAGTCAGTCGTGAGGATGTATCCATTCAAATCTAACTTGTATTATATTTTCAATGAATAGTACAACTCTAAATCATGACATTCATTAAAGACCCTTTGACTGTACGCAGGTTCAACAATATCATAATCGCCGACTCATTAGACATGTTGTTTGTCATTAAAATTGTAACATTCTCGTTGATATCATTAGTACCTGAAATGACATCCACACAATGCCTCCGTTATAACTATTGGTAACAATCAAAGTTTCATCCCCGACCCGATAAGTTAATTGTTATGCCATACATTGCAACGTATTACTTCGGCCTGAATATATACTACCTACCTGGGACCGGGCTGGGAAGGCTCCTACTGGACGATAATTGTGCCCTGATTCGACAGGATCTTCTTTCTCTTCGTCTCAAATTAAATATGTTCACCATATTCTCACACTGAGCATTTTTCATAAAACAAGATTGAAAGTTTGATTTGATACTTTGTACGTCAATTTACCCTAAATCTATACACCAATGTCTTGACGTGATTTTTTTTTTTTTTATAAAACAATGACAATACTGGAGTCGTCCAATTGGTAACCGGGGTTTACTTATAGTTTAAGTACCTGACGAGGTCTGATATACGCTATGCGAACACTTACCTGTGACCAATGATACGACTCTAAGTTACCAAAGTTTCCCGGAGTTCATGTCAAAAACTCATCTGTCCATTTTAGTGTAAGATATGCTGTCGGTCTTAGTCTTTCTTAGTCGGCGTTCACTTCATTAAGTGCAAGTAGGTAGGTGGACATTCAATATTCCTGTAAAACACGTATTTTGTAAATATGAATGATGTTAACTAAATCCGTTAAATATGGATGGAAAGTGTATTTACAAACTTGATTTATCAATAAAGGAAGGCAAAGTTTTTCAAATATGAGCCATCCGGCGAGAAAACCAACATTATGGCCTCTGTGTAAATGTATCGACCAAGATCAGCCTGCGCAGTCCGCGCAGTCCGCGCAGACTGATCATGGCCGACACATTCCGTCTAATTTTTTTTATTTCCATAATACATTTTAAGTACATACAATTTTGCTACAAACATATATATATTTACAGAATTCAGTGCAAATAGTATTTCGTATATGAGCGCATAGTTAATAAATGTATTCTGGGAAATAAATTTTGGAAGAAATTAGGACAGAAAAGATATGAAAAAGAGAAGAAGAAGATAGAAGTAAACAAGAAAAAAGAGAAGAGTTTACTGAACACTGTCTTTCAAACTTATTAAAGTTGAAGTTGAAGCTGGTTCCATTTCCTATCATGCTCTTGGAGTTTGTCTTTAGCAAGTGCAATCAGTCTTTCTATGGATTCGTGATATTTTAAATATTTTTTGAAATTATAAAAGCTTGGACAATTTTTTTCATATTTGTTTTTAAAGATAAAATATTTTGCAACTATCAATATGCAATTTATTAATGTCGAGTAGCTACTCTGGTCAATATATCCAAATGAGACTATTTCATAATTTAATTTAATATCTATTTGTTTAACATTTAAAAATACTTGTAATTCTGTCCAGAAGCTCCTGGACCATTGACATTCCCAAAAAAGATGTTTGTTTGATTCATTAAACATATTACAGAAATCACATAATCTTGTACTGGTAATGTTACATTTAAATAAAAAGTTATTATTTGGAACTATCCTCATTATGTATTTATATTGAAATGCTCTTAATTTAGTGTTGATAAGAGATCTGAATGGTATTGTATGTACAATATTCCAGTTAATGTTATTTGTTTCTTGTTCCCATTTGATATGGGGTTTAATAACTAGACTATTTGTTATCCTATTTAACTGTATATTATATAAGTATTTTTTTGGGCTCTTTTGAGTACTTATTTGTGTCAAAAGAGTTTGTTGTGTATTATTATTTAAATTGTTTTCAGTTTTAAGTTTTGCTTTCCATTGTTTTGGAATACTTTGAATGAGTGTATGATATTTTAAAAAATCTGAGGCGTTTAAGGCGTAAACTGTTTTTATATGTTGGAAAGTGTAAAACAGTCTTAACCTATTATCAAAAACTTGATCAATATATGTTATTTTTTTGTCATATAAAGTTTTGTAAAAAATAGTTTTGTTATTGTTTATTATATAAGAGTTATTCCATAAAACTTCATTCTTAATATTTTGAACATTATTATTATAATTTATTTTTGACCATGACTGTATTATATCTAGTAAAAAGTTTGATTTTATTTTCAAAGTGTTATTTAAGTCCTTTGTATTAATATTACATTCAAATATAAAACTCCCCCCTACTCTTTCAAGCAAACTTAAATAAATATGTTTCCAATCTCCTGTGTTGTTGTTATTGGTTATTCTTTTAACCCAGCTTGCTTTTATTGAATTGATGAAAAGATCAATATCTATCATTTTCAAACCTCCCTTGTCATAGTTTTGTATAATTGTTTTTCTACTTATTTTGTCTGGTTTGTTATCCCATAAAAAATCAAACAGATTTTTTTTAATAGTATTTATAATATTCAGTGGTGGATTTTCTAAAACAGTAAGTGGATATATAAGTTTAGGTAAGGCAAATGTTTTGATAACTGTGATTTTGCCAATTAAAGATAATTGGTATTTTTTCCATTTATTGAGGCAGTTACAAAACTCTTTCATTTTGGGAATAAGATTATATTCATTATACATTTTTTTGTTATTTGAGAATGTAATACCTAGAGTAGATGCATTTTCTGATGTCCAGGTGAATTTGTTTCCCGTATTAAAAGTCTCATTTGAGTTTTTTAAAGAACCAGAGCGCATAATTATAGTTTTATTTGAATTAAGTTTAAGTCCTGATATTTTACCAAAAGTATCTATTTTATTTATTAAGTTTTTAAAAGTACTCATTGACCCATCCATCATAAAAGTGGCATCATCTGCAAAAGCAGTATGTTTTATCTCTCTATTGTATATATTTATACCTTTTATATTTGTATCTTTTTTAACTGATTTGTATAATATTTCAATAGTTAAAATAAACAAGTATGGAGAAAGAGGACATCCTTGTCTTACTCCTCTATTAACTTTAAAAAAATCCGACATGTGACCATTATTTATAACACAACTGTGTGCATCATTATAAAATAGCTTTATCCAGTTTATAAAAGAAGTTCCAAAGTTAAAGTAAGTAAGTACTTTAAAAATAAAATCATGGTCAATACTATCGAAGGCTTTCTGGAAATCTGCAAAAAATATCAGGCCAGGGTTATTGTTATCATTTAGATTTTCAATTACTTCAAAAATAGTACGAATGTTTTCGCCAATGTAGCGTCCCTTCAAAAAACCAGTTTGACTTTCATTTATAATTTTATTTAAGACTTTTTTCATTCTGTTCGCAATAGCTTTAGTTGTTATTTTATAGTCGATGTTCAATAAACTTATCGGACGCCAATTATTTAAAGAAGTCAAATCTTTGTCTTTTTTAGGTATTAGAGTAATTACACCTTGTTTTTGCATGTCTGTTAAAATCCCAGTCGCATAAGAATAATTTATAGAATTAATGTAAAAAGATTTAATTGTGTTCCAAAATATTTTAAAAAATTCAGTTGTTAATCCATCAGACCCTGGTGATTTTCCATTTTTCATTTGTTTTAAGGCAAAAGCGCATTCATCTATATTCATGATACCTTCACATGACTGTTTTTGATCTACATCAAGTATATTTTCTTTATCATCAGGAAAAAAGTCTATATTATCTTTATTTTCGGTATCTACCTTACTGTATAAAGTTTTGTAAAATTGTTTTGTTTCTTTTAAAATTTCATCAGACTTTGTAATTTCAGTATTATTATTATTTAAAATTCTATTGATGGTTTTGTTTTCAGCTCTTTTTTTCTCAAGATTACTAAAGTATTTCGTATTTTTTTCGGCCCCTTCAACCCATTCTGCTTTCGCTCTTAAAATAATTCCATTAGTTTGTGTTTTAATTATTTGATTTAATTCATCCTTTTTATTTTTAATATTATCTTTTAAAGTTTGATCATCTGGATTATCAATTAATTGTTTTTCTAAAATATCTATATCATTTTTTAAATCAATTTCTTTTTTTAATGTTTTTTTTTTTTTTAATGAAGTATATTTAATAGACTCATTTCTTATCGTGCCTTTAATTATTTGCCATAATGTATTTGGATTACAATCTTTATTTATGTCAGCTATTTCTTGTATAGATTGTTTAATTTTATTTTGATAATCTTGTTCAAGTATGACGCTATTATTAAGTTTAAAAAACCCGGGCCCTCTAGGTTGATTATCATTCATTAGATTAAAACGAACAAGAGAGTGATCTGAACGAAAGCCTGTAGTTATTTTACATTTTGTTATCATATTTACCAAATTACTTGAAACCAAGAAGTAATCAAGTCTACAAAAAATGGTAGGCCTGGTATTCGAATGCCAGGTGTAATGTCTAATATTTGGATTTAAAATTCTCCATATATCATTTATATCATTATTTTGTAATATATTATTAATTTTGTCCCTGTTTCTTTTATTACTATTCATATTACCGTTCTTCTTGTCAATGTCTACATTTATGACTGTGTTAAAATCTCCACCCACTACAATGGTTTCACTATCATTTGCTATTATGAAGTCTTCAATTTTTGTTAAAAAATTATAATTGTCTGTTGCATTATTTGGTGCATAAATATTAAGAAATAGTATTTCTTTGTCATTTATAAGTATTTTAAGAGATTGCATTCTACCCTCTATTATATTATTTCGTTCTAGAATCGTGTATGTAAAACCAGAGTTGACAAGGATGCCCACCCCGGTGCTGTTACTACTATTTCCACTTAGAAAAATATCACCACCCCATTCTTTTTCCCAAATATTGTAAGTTTGTTCTTGGCAATGTATTTCTTGTAGAAGGCAAATAGAATACTTATTTAATTTTAACCAATGAAATAGTTGTTTTCTTTTAGATGAATCACTGAGACCTTTTACATTAAAAGTACATACATTAATACTCATTTATCAAACAATATAAAACAATTATTAAACCAGCTTCTATCCAAGAATTTTTCAAATGTTGACAGTGAAAGTAAGAGTAGATAGAATAGAAAGGTATCAATAGCACGAGTGTGTATATACAACAAAACTCTTAAAGAACTTATCATTCTTTAAACAAAAACAAGAGGTACGTCTTCAAAGCGTTTCTTGTGTATTCATGAATTGTGTCACATGAATTGTGTCACACGGTTATTTTAAGAGTGTCTTTCGCAAGAACCTGCCTGTTTCTAGGAAAAGGTGCACGTTGACTACTGTGAACATTTTAGATCCAGTGCATCTGCAAACTGTCTTCAAGATAAACACGGTTCACATATTACTTTAACACCCATGTTATATGGTTATGTCATCTTGTGTAGAACAGGATAATCGGAACTGCACTGTACAGAAATGCCAACGTGTACCCATTACCACGTACGGGCTCAATTATAACCACAACCTGAGTCAAGCTCCAGATATTATAGCATGGGGTAAACAACTGCTTTTTGTTTTGAGGTGATCCAAATAATCAATGTGTTTTCCGAAAGTTTCTTACGATCTTCCGTGGCCAAATGGCGAACAGTGCACGTAACGAGCTGTCTCACCTGTACTCAGCATGGTTTGCTATCAAACTATTGAAAACTCCTATATATGTATTGCTTGAACGATTGAGACGACCAATTTTGAACATGGACTAGTCTACTGCAGGGATATTGGCTCTGAAAGGGCTACAGGGAAGGAAATTCATACCATTTAGCAAAGAATTTTGTTCCTACAATGATTGCTGCCTGTGGAATGCATTTTCTACTGAAATTAAAACCACACATTTGCTACACAAGTTCAAAGTTGCCGTTAAAAACATATATAACTAGGGTATTATAAATGAAAAAGAAAGTGGGGTATTACTTTTTTTTTTGTGTGTGTGCATTCCGATATTTCTCATACGTGAAAATCACAATTGGTGTACTGTCCTTACATATGGATGATATTGATTTGCATGCGATGAACATTTTCTAGATATATGGCAAATAAGTGTGTGATTTTTATTATACATAGCAACAAAAGTAAAGCCGGTTTGCCAGATATAGATACAAATATATATCAAAAGAGTAATGAGACATCAACTTCCGAACACACTTATGGCACAAAGCAACTACATTGTAACCTCGGGTAGATTTTGTAATTCGGGAAGTAAACACGTCAATATTGGTCTGGGAATTACTTAAGGATTCTGATAACCTTTTCGAGGACACACATGTGTGCCTATGTCTGAATTCATTGTGTTAAAACTCGTTGACATTATTTTTTGCAACCTGGAATGCGTAGCTCCCTCCTTGTGTTGTGTAAATGTGTAAATTAGATTCCGGAATTCGAATACCTTTTGTCTTGAATCATTTCAATGTGATATAAAATGCGTGTTTACCCTTTCAGACGTGCAGACGCTTTCCGACGCAACTGCAGCGGACGGCTTTTAACAATTATGTTGCAAAATTAGAATGTTCATTGCCACAATGCATTCAATTATGTCCAGTAATAAAACTCTCGTTTATGTAAGGTTTATCGACAACTTTGAAAATTTCTAGGCAGAACTTCTCCACATTTTAGATAAGATTGATTTGTATAAATGAAGGTTTACCTGTGCTGCGTAGATGTATTTACACATAAACAGGTTTAGATAGTGTTATCATATACAAATGATTTTTGATACATATACACTAGACGAAAGAATAAAACACTCGGTAAAAGGAGGTATTGCTATTAAACAAAGATATCCAATTTCAATATTCAAGATGTTAATTTTCTTATTTATACGTGTTAGTTCTTTCTTATATAAATTAAACAAGTTAATGGAGTATTACAAACAATACAAACGGACGAGCATAGCCCATTATGTATTGTATGTGCATTTTTGGACACGTCATCTTGTTATGGAGACTAATTGTGTGAAGTAGTATACATATCCATTCAAGCAGTGGAAGGTACAGCACAGACACGAAATTACGGACGAACAATGTTTGAACCTAAACTTTGACCCTGACCTTAGAAGTAGGTAGCTGGACGATGTGCATGACACATCATCTTGTTAGGGAGAATAATTGCGTGAAGTAATATTAAACTCCATTTAAACATGAGGAAGATACAGCCCGGACACAAACTTTCGGACGGAGTGACGGTCGGACAAACTGTGACATTGACTTTCGGAAAAGGTGGCTGGGTTATGTAATATCAAAATCATACAAGCAGTGGAGATTACGTTCTTGTGAGAGAGTACTTGTGGGGTGGGCTTTATCCTTATAAAGACACCCACCACCCTTATAAAGACACTTAGATAAAAAGGTTTTTTGTTTGTTTTACAACGGGTATCTTATTTGCATATTAATGCTATTCATTTCGTAAAAGGGGGATACTTACGGAATGAATGGCATACGTGTGGGTTGCAACCCATAAGTTTCAAACAAAATAAATAACCCCACAAATACACTTCATCGTCCAGCCATCTACTCCTAAGGTCAAGGTCACAGTTTAGGCTCAAACATTATTCGTCCGGACGTTCTTGTGAGAGAGTACTTGTTGGGTGGGCTTTAATGAATAATGAATAGCATACTTGTGGGTTGCAACCCACAAGTTTCAAACAAAATAAATAACCCCACAAATACACTTCATCAGTACGTCCGGACGAATAATGTTTGAGCCTAAACTGTGACCTTGACCTTAGAAGTAGGTGGCTGGACGATGTGCATAACGCATCATCTTGTTAGGGAGAATAATTGTGTGAAATAATAATATTAAAATCCATTTTAGCATGTGGAAGATACAGCCCGGACAAATCATTTCGGACGGACAAACCGTGACATTGACCTTAGGAAAATGTGGCTGGGTGATGTACATGACACATCATCTTATTATAGAGAATACTTGTGATGTAATATCAAAATCCAATCAAGCTTGTGGAAGATAAAGCCCGGACACAAACGTTCGGACGGACTAACGGTCGGAAAAACTGTGACTTTGACCTTAGGAAAATGTGGCTTGGTGATGTACATGCTTATTATGGAGATTACTTGTGATGTAATATCAAAATCCATTCAAACATGTGGAAGATACAGCCAGGACAAGAAATCTTGGTCGGACTGACGGACGAACAAACTTTGACCTTGACAATGGGAGTAGGTGGCTAGGTGAAGTGCATGACATATCAACTTGTTATGGAGAACAATTGTGTAAAGTAATATTAACGTCCACTCAAGCATGTGGAAGATATAGCCCTGACAAGAACGTTTGGATGCATTTACAGACGGACTGACAGACTGACGGACTGCCAGACTGACGGACTGACTGACGGACACGAGCAAACCTAGAGTCCCCAAACCGGTCTCCGACCTGCAGGGGAATAAAAGCATATGCAAGCTTGGACAAGATCCAGTTATGAAAAGATTACTTAAATGAGGGTATAGTTATTGAAAAGAGTCGAACAAATTATAACAAACGGAGCAATTGTTCTTTAAAGCATAATTTATCCCTTTGGGAAATTATTTTAAAAAGCAATCTGTTGCGGATGCGTCAAAATGTGTTTATATTTAGGACAGGAGATTAGAGTTAAGGACCGTTTAAAAATCATATGATAAAATCATTATCTGATATAAAATGTCCAACTCTTGTTTCGGTACAATCAAACCCACAGACATTATGTAAATCCTATTCCGTTTATAGTTGATTAAGTATATGTGTTTGCTGTAATGTGGTTTTACACTGTTTTCAAACTTATTTCAGTTATATCAATAGGACAGTTTTCTATTCATGATCCCCGGGTAAGCAAACCAGTACTATGCTAGGAAATGGGCCTTTCCAATGGCCCCTTCATCTAGACCGCCGCCACTGGGGTTCGAACTGCGGACGTCCTTTTCAAAATCTCCGATCCTAACCTCTCTGCCACGGCGAATTCGCTATTAAATAAGTACGTACACTTTGTTGGTATTTTCGAGACTGATTTATTGACTTAGCGACTTCTTAACATCATTTATACGAATTTCGACATCAATGCAGCAGACGACAGTTTGTAAACACTGTGACTCATAAATCGCATACAGCAAGTCGGCAGCAGATTAGTTTGATAACATTGTGTCAAATGGAGAAAGTCTTATTTTTTTTATTTATTATCAATATGAAAATAGATGAAAATATACAACGTATGTGATGCTCTAAATATGAGCATACATGTAAGTTGAAAAGATAACTTTTCAAAACTTTCTACAATGTGATTAAACAAGATGGCCCTACAGCGCTCATATGAGTTAAGATAGGTATATTTTGTTTTATAACATGACAATGCCTGTATCGATCTAATATACCCATTACGTATTTCTTTATAGGTCACACGTGTAATATAACATGACCAAATCACTACTTTCGTATTCATACGCAAATGTTTACAGAAAGGCTGAGAACATGTATCCGGTAACCACAAATGTCACGATAGATGGACGAGGTAATCCTTATCGGTCATAAACATATTTGTGTGTGTGATAAGTTACCAGTTCATTAAGTATTACAGAGGCTCGCTTAATAACACATTTCGTGAACTCGTTTAATAACACTTTATATGAATGACAAGTCATGTCAGATCCTATATATAGAATAACATTAAGTATTACAGAGGCTCGCTTAATAACAAATTTCTTGAACTCGTTTAATAAAACTTTATATGAATGACAAGTCATGTCAGATCCGATATATAGAATAACAATTTATTGGGGGCCTAATTTTTGAAGAACAGTACATTTTCAAAGAGTTTTAAAGTTTCTATAACGCTACTGTGAGGAAGTACTACGCCATCCCCTGGCGGATTTATTTATTGAAGGACAGTCTTCATTGTAGTTGTTTTAGTGGTCAATAGATGATCATTTGTACCAAACTGTACCTACAGAGGAGAACATTTAAAAAGCCTAACGAATTAAAACTACACCCTAGGGTCCTCATGTTCTAAGGACAGCCTTCATTTAATCTATTTTGGTGATGGGGCACCAATTGTACCAACTAATTCTGAATTCTAACAGTTGCTTTAAGAGGAGAAAGGTTTTCTGGAGAAGAAGATTTGCGCCTTGGTTGCCATGGATCACATTTATATAAGCAATCTTGGCAGACGACTATGATAATTCATGCACAGTTTAATTGAAAATGACTTTGCGGTATAGGGGGATATTTCTTTTGAATGATTGACGGTGGTGTAGTGGTGGAGCGTCCGCCTTGGTTGCAGGAGGTAGCGGGTTCAATCCCAAGTCGGGTCATACCAAATACTTTAAAAATGGTAGTAATGGCTACCGTCCTTGGCGCTCAGGGTTGCGGGGTTAACATTACGACCAGTAGTACTGGTAACCTACCAAGGAAACGCCGTGATTTAACTGAAATAATTGTTGAAAGCGGCGTTAAACACCAAACAATCAATCAATCAAAGGATGACGGGTGGTAAGTGATCAGAAAATATCATATGCACTCATATAACTTTAAAATCAACAATCTTTTCATCTTTCTTCCGAGGAACCTGTAATACGTGACTTGAACTGTAGGATAAGGGATATTAAATGAGTTCGGCTTTACTTTATAGTGCAATACTATGTGTTATGAAGAACAAGCAATACATAGATATAATACGTCTACGTCATCTTCCTGGGGGCCACGTACAGGTCACGTTTCGCCTATAACGACTATTGCCAGTTCCTGATATATTACTTTCCTTACTCATCTGAGCAATCAGAACAGTTGTAATGCTGTTTTCAACTACTTAAACTGTAGGATAAGGGATATTAAGTTTGTTCGGCTTTCCTTTATAGCGCAATACTATGTGTTATGAAACATAACCAATACATATATATCAACTTCTACGTCATGTTTCCGAGGCGTACAGGTTACGTTTCGCCTATAACGACGATTTCCAGTTCCGGATGAATTACTTCATTTAGTCATATGATCAATCAGAACTGATACAACGCTTTTTTTCAATTACAGATCCAGTCCAAAAATAGATCAAGTTAAACGATTTATTTGTATTATCACATTCGTTCACATGTATGCTAAAATATTGATTATAACAAGCATGTCAGTGCTGAACTCAATATTATAAAGAAAACAGCATAGCAGCAGATCTGATTACTCGTTTCAGCAATTAGAATGTCTGCTTCGCTGTTTCCAATTACAGTTCCGTTCACGTAATTGGTTCAAGTTGACGATGTATTCGAATTATCATGTATACGAGTTACCGATATATTCAAATTATCATGTATACGAGTTATCGTGAGTCCATTGTATATCTTTTGCGGATTTATGCTGTTGCATTTAATCATTCTTTACCATATCTCTCACTTCAGAATGTCTGCTTCGCTGTTTCCAATTACAGTTCCGTTCACGGAATTGGTTCACGTTGACGATATATTCGAATTATCACGTATACGAGGTACCGATATATTCGAATTATCATGTATACGAGTTACCGATATATTCGAATTATCATGTATACGAGTTACCGATATATTCGAATATTATCATGTATACGAGTTATCGTGAGTCCATTGTATATCGATTACTCATTTCTGCTGGCGCATAAATTCATTATTTACCATATCTCTCAGTTAGAGTAGAAAACGAAAAACATATAATTTCAGTTTAAACAGAAAAAAGGGAAACTGGTCTAAAACCGTTCCTCAAGTACTTGTACACAATCGAATCTTCCATTTCTGAAAGCTAATTCTATAGCTGTTTCGCCGTTCATTGCCTTTAAAGGAATAAGAGACTTGTAAGTAGAACACAGATACCGCACGATATCTGTCTTACCATTCCTAGCAGCAGCGTGTAGTATTGTGTGTCCTTTCTTATTTGTTAACTCCGGGTAAAATTCCTGACTGAGAAGGTATTTAAGTATGTCAAGATGACCACCACATACCGCCGAAAACATGACTGTTTGACCATCAGCCTGTTTATTGCCGGGATGTAGATTATAATGTTCGCACAGGTACCGGACCACACCTTCATGGCCTCTATACACCGCTTGATAAAGAATTGATTGTCCATATTTAGATTGTGTATCAATCTTCATACCTTGACCGATCAGATATATGAAAGTGTCAAGACTCCCTCCACATGCAGCGCTATGAAGAGCATCTTGTCCTTTCCCATTGCTCTCCTTATTCAGCTCAGGAAATGTTTTCCAAATATAGTGTACCATCGACACAGATCCTCCATATGCCGCTACATGTAGTAATGTGTACTCGTTTATGCGCCGTGTATTTGTGTTCATGCCTTGACCGACCAGATATATCACACAATCAACATTCCCTCCACGTACAGCAGTATAGATGGCATCCTTTCCTTTCTTGTCTGTCTCATATTGTAAGTTGGGAAATGTTTCCCAAATATATTGTACCATCGACACAGAACCCCCTAAGACCGCTTCGTGTAGTAACGTGTGTCCTTTTACACAACGTGTATCAGCGTTCATACCTTGACCGATCAGATATATCAAACAGTCAACACTCCCTCCAAGTGCAGCACAATGGATAGCATCCTGCATTTCCGCGTTTGTCACATTTTTCAGCTCAGGCAATGTTCTCAAAATGTATCTTACCATCGACACGGACCCTTCATATGCCGCGGCATGTAGTAACGTGTTTCCATTTTTGGATCGCGTACCAGTTTTCATTCCTTGATCGATCAAATATTTCAAACATTCAAGACTCCCTCCAAGTGCAGCACTATAGAGAGCATCCTGTCCTTTCGCGTTTCTCTCCTTTTTCAGCTCAGGGTATGTTTCCCAAATATATCGTACCATCGACACAGATCCTCCATAGGCCGCGGCATGTAAACACGTGTCTCCATTGTCGGACAGCGTATCTGTGTTCATACCTTGCCTGATCAAATATTTATAACATTCAAGACTCTCACCTATTACAGCACACTGGATAGCATCCTGTCCTTTTATATTTCTCTCATTTTTCAGCTCAGGGTATGTTTTCAAAATATATCGTACCATTGACACAGATCCTGTATATGCCGCTGCTTGTAATAATGTGTCTCCGTTTTCGGACCGCGTGTTTGTATTCATACCTTGAACGATCAGATATTTGAAACTTTCGAGATTCCTTCCAAAAGTAGCACAATAGAGAGCATCCTGTCCTTTCATGTTTTTCAACTTGTTCAGCTCAGGGAATGTTTTCCAAGTACATATCCTCCATAGGCCGCGGCATGTAGTAACGTGTTTCCGTGTTTGGATCGCGTATCAATTTTCATTCCTTGACCGATCAGATATCTCAAACAGTCAAGTCTCCCTCCACCTGCAGCACTATACAGAGCATCTTCTCCTTTATCATTTCTCTCTTTTTTCAGCTCAGGAAATGTTTCACAGATATAACGTACCATCGGCACAGATCCTCCATATGCAGCTTCTTGAAGAAGCGTGTTTCCAGTTTGCGATAGCAAATCTGGTTTCATACCTTGACTGATCAGATATTTTAAACAATTAAGACTCCCTCCAACAGCAGCACTATGGTGAGCATACTGTCTTTTTTCATTTCTCTCCTGTTTTAGCTCAGGAAATGTTTCACAGAGATAACGTAGCATCGACACAGATCCTCCATAGGCCGCTGCATGTAGTAAAGTATCTCCGTGTTCGGACCGCGTATTTGTGTTCATGCCTTGACTAATCAAATATTTCAAACATTCAAGACTCCCGCCAAGTGCAGCACAATATATAGCATCTTGTCCTTTCTTATCTCTAACATTCATCAGCGCAGGGAATGTCTCATATATGTACCTTACCATCGACACATATGGTCCATAGGCTGCTTCATGCAGAATTGTTGCGCCATATTTACACCGTGTGTCGGATTTCATACCTTGGATGATCAGATATATCACGCAGTCAAGACTCCCTCCACGTACAGCAGTGTGAAGGGCATCCATTCCTTTCTCGTCTCTCTCATATTCAAACTCGGGAAATGTTTCCCAAATATAACGTACTATCGGCACAGAACCAGTATAGGCTGCTTCATGTAGTAAGGTGCCTCCATATTTAGATCGCGTATCTGTATTTAAACCTTGACTGGTCAAGTATTTTAAACAGTCAAGACTCTTGCCATGTACAGCACTAAATAGTGCACCCATACCTGTGTCATCTGTCTCATACTTCAACTCAGGATACGTCTCGGAGAGATATTGTACGATGTAAAGAAACCCTTCACGGGCCGCTGTGTGTAGTTAGGTATGTCCTGTATCAGACTTTGCCATTGGATCAAGTCCATAGTCAATCAGAATGTTCAGGCAGGTCAGGTATCCAGCAGATACAGCTATATGGCCAACAGTTAATCCGTCATTGGATCGTGCTTTTATCAAGGCTTTTAGCACTTCATTGTCTTGACCTTCGTTAAAAATCATTCTGATAAAGTCCACTGAACCTTCATATGCGGCTACATGCAAAGCATTCATTCCGTCTTTATTTCTAAATGCAATATCAACTCCTGACTTTATGAGACATCTCCCAATCTGTGGGTTACGTTTGACAGCAATGTGAATCGGCATCGAATCATTGATATCAGGTTCTGACAACAAGTCGGGATACTCTTGACAAATGCACTCTACTATTTCAACACAATTGCCCATGATGGCTTTATATAAAAGTGTGTGTCCGTGTGTTTTGTTCTTTTGATATGGATCAAGACCTTGATCAATCAAATATCTGAGACAATCTATATGACCTCCTTCTGCAGCAAAGTGAACAGCTTGATTGCCATCCTTATCCTGTTCAAGAAGTCGATCAGGGAAATTATTCTTAATGTATTCAATTGTTGAAAGAATACCGTGATATGCAGCATCGTGAAGTACAGGATAGCTCGTGTCTGTGCCTTCGTACTTTGTTTCTGAATTGTACCAACTCTTCACCCTGTCCATGTCTTCAGGTGTAACTGGTTCGTGTTTGATGCGATTGACAGTTTCATCGATTTCACCTACTATTGGACCAGTAAGAAATGTTTTCCCCTTCTCAAAGATGTTGAAGATCCTTTTCCATAATGATGTACACTCTTCACTGGACATTCCTTGTTGTTGATACATTTCCATTCCTTTGTTTCTTAGCTCATGTAATTCGTCCATAATTGTACGCTGTGGTTCTTCAAGATCGGTACAATGCTTTAGAAAACGTGACGTGATGGTTGCATCCCATTGACTGAGGTCTGTCGGAGGAAACAGAAGATGGAAATGCTCGTCCGATATCCGTCCCGAATCCTTAAGTTCCCTTATCTTAGTATGTATCTGGTTGTCAGCAAGGAGTTCGTCAATATGACGGTGTTGTTGTTGTAGAATGCCCATACTTAACAGGCGGCCCCCATCCAAGAGAAGTAAAACACTTCTCTGTATTGTTCTGTCCATCTGTTCATATACAAATGATAAATTTGACAATATTATAAAAGAACCGATCTTCAGCGAAGATCCAGATCAATATGCGCATTCGATCAATCTGATCCGTGTGTCTAGATACAGTAGGAGCCGCCTCTAGCGAGATTGGGATATTTATGCATCTGCGAGAAGTGACGGCTCGGGAGAATCTGTGCGTCCGTACACTTTCAGAAGAACCTACATATCATGTAGTCCCAGATGTATGTTTTGACCCAAAATACAACAGAACCATAGCTCCATTAGATTTAAGCGAATGTACATTAATGGGATCTCGTTACGGAACACAAATCCGATTTAAAATAGCCAGACGCGGCTCACACAAGCTTTTGTGGTGGGTTTTACACCCCTTTCAACGACTATGGTCATATCACGGCTGAAAGATAATTTGATATTGGTCCCACACGTTCTATTAACATTGAGATACAAATGTATAAGGTATGAAACCAATACCACCCACATGCTGGAGCCCAAGAGATGCATTGACTCTGATCGTTCACACCCACCACACAAGTTCAACAATGGTGACAATATTGATATTTATAATAATGAATGTTTCTAATTTTCCAACAACTCTTTATCCGAACTGCACTTCCGTTATTTCCAATGTTATATTTGGCATCTTTGCAACAGAAGACACAAGAGGGAGAAGGAGAGATTATTATAAACGAGCAATGTCTCCTTTTCCGACAGCATTTTCAATTGTGGATGTTGATAATCAATTATTCAGATGTTCTGTATTCTTTAGACGATTATAGAACAATAATATGACTCAAACGGATGAATGAGTTCATAGCAAACGACTCTAAATTCATATTTGATCATACGATTGTTATCAGGAACCAAGAAAATACTGTCGGTTTTGTCAAAAATATATTGAAAGTGAATTCGAAAATAGGTAGGCTGACTTCGTGGAAGCTCGTATAAATATTCAGAAGAAATCTATATATAGAATAAATATGTTAAAAATTAGAACATTAGGATAGATAACACTAACCGCAAACCCCCCTGAGATCGTATTGCCGAGAGCGTGATTCAACTCATGTATGCGCTTTAAAAAGGTCAATTAATTTTCTCAGTATAATAATATTACACTGGTTTCACTTAAAAAAATTCAATATGATTATTATTGTTTGTTTTAATATTTTTCAACGATTTTAAAGTTTATATGACGGCGTTTCCTCGATAAGTTACCAGTACTTCTTGTTCATTTATCATTGCATCAGCGAGTCAGTCGTTATTCTAAACCCACAATCCTGAGCGGACGCTCTACGACTACACTCTCGATGCGGTTCAGTTATATCACGGCGTTTCCTGTGTAAATTACCAGTACTACCGGTATTATTTATCCTGACACGGATGAATCAGTGGTAATGCTATTCTCTCAATATTGGTGTTGTGATATATATGTACATGCATGTGAAGGATAGATAAGGAGACGGGTAGCCAGATGTAGATAGACCAACAGAGGATTGAGATATAATTAATAATACTTATAATAATAATAATAATACTTACTGTTTCAATACTTCGACTTCCGAATACACCTATGGCAAAAAGCAAGTCATATATCGTCCTCAGATAGGTTCTACTACTATGTAAACTGTAAACTTGGGTAGATATTGTTAATCGGGAAGTAAAGATATTATCATCTTTTGGGGGAATTACTTAAAGTACCTGTTGAAATCTAAGAAGACAAAAAAGGGTACCCATGTCTGAGGGGGGCGGGGGCGGGGCGGGGGCCGGGGGCGGGGGCCGGGGGCGGGGGCCGGGGGCGGGTTGGTTACAGGCCGAGCTGACTCGGGGGCGTGTATGTTACAGGCCTAGTTGACTCGATGGGGGACTTGGTTACAGGCCGAGCTGACTCAAGGGCGAGTTGGTTACAGGCCGAGTTGACACGGGGTGGGGGGGGGGGGGGGCGGGGGGTGGCGTCTTGGTTACAGGCCAAGCTGACTCGGGGGCGAGTTGGAAAACAGGCCGAGCTGATCCGTTACCTATTTAAGAATGCCTCTCCTTTTGTTTTGGAAGTGTGGGTATTACATTTTGTCAAAAACATTATGGAATTTGACATAACATTGTCTCATACCTTTTGCCTTTGGTTCTGTTAAAAATAATTGTTTTAAAACTACTTTGCAGCTGTGCGTACAGTTATTAGTCAGCAAAAAGTAGCACAATGTTATTGAACATCTCTTTAGAAAAGAAAATGCTGAAATACATTAAATGTGTATTCGTACATAGTGCTAAATCTGTTCGAATGAGGTGTGACTTGTGCGAAGTTATTAATATCCTTGGTAGAAAGACATTTGGAATATGTTCAGAAGCAGCGAGTTTTCGGAAACATTGTAAGAAAATGATAAATTGAGAGTTGCATGTGTACGTTTTCTCATAATGCATCATTATCAGAGGTTCAACTGTATAATCACGGTTTGTAGATTGTATAGGTCATGCAATATCAAATGTTAGTTGAGTTATCGTAAGCACAATAACAACATATTTTCAGGCATTGAATCATTTCAATGTCATTAGAACCTCATATTTACCCGACGTGCAGATGCTTTCCGATGCAACTGCAGCGGTATACGTTTCACAGTTATGTTGCAACAGGTTAATGTACAGTTGCACAATGCGTTCAATTGTGTTCAGCAATTATACTCTCATTTAGGTATGGTTAAGTAGATGACTTTGAAAAGATGGAGGTAGATATTTTGAATATGTTCATATAATTTATTTGTATAAAGAGGTTGTTATTATTGAACTATAGTATATCATTACGACAAACTATGAAAGTGTTCTTAATGCAAAATAGGTGCCCACTACTGGCAAATATTCAAACTTAGAACTTTTGAAAAGTTATTAAAGTTATTAAAGCATTTTGGCATTGAAGAACCTTTACTTTCCCATTTATATAAATTACAAAAAAAAAAAAAAATAACATTAAATAGATTTTCTTAAATAGGTCGTATTTAGGCTTTCCTAGTAACAACAAATCTGCAGCAAACATCTTTTGGAATCATTGTGGCAAAATTATGAGAAATCTTTTATAATTTCAACTATATCCACTAAAGATACCTGCATTTATTGGGAGTTTCCGTATGATAGTCCACATGTTTTAATGCTGTCTGCTTCAGATGTGTTGTATGTTGGACCCTTTATCAGAAAATATACTTAATGTATATTTAAAAAGTCTATTTTTTGGAATTCGACGCCGAAAATATTATTAATAGTTATCCTATACAAGACCGCCTCGATGGTGAAGTGGTAGAACGTCCGCTTTGGGTGAGGGTGGTTAAGGGTTCAATCACCGGCTGGGTCATACCAAAGAATCGTAGTATTGGCTGCCCTACTTGGTGCTAAGGATTGCAGGGTAAGCATTACGACTGACGGGCTGGTGTCAGGATCAATGGACCAGTAGTACAGGTAACTTACCCAAGAAACACCGTGATATTACTGAATGGCTGGTGTCAGGATAAATGGACCAGTAGTACTAGTAACTTACCACAGAAACACTGTGATATTACTGACTGGCTGGTGTCAGGATAAATGGACCAGTAGTACTGGTAACTTACCACAGAAACACTGTGATATAACTGACTGGCTGGTGTCAGGATCAATGGACCAGTAGTACTGGTAACACACCAAAGAAATACTGTGATATAACTGACTGGCTGGTGTCAGGATAAATGGACGAGTAGTACTGGTAACATACCAAAGAAACACTGTGATATAACTGACTGGCTGGTGTCAGGATAAATGAATCAGTAGTACTGGTAACATACCAAACAAACACCGTGATATTACTGACGGGCTGGTGTCAGAATAAATGGACCAGTAGTACTGGTAACATACCAAACAAACACCGTGATATCACTGACTGGCCGGTGTCAGAATAGATGGACCAGTAGTACCGGTAACATACCAAAGAAACACCGTGATATTACTGACTGTCTGGTGTCAGGATAGATGGACCAGTAGTACTGGTAACTTACACCAGAAACACCGTGATATTACTGACTGGCTGGTGTCAGCATAAATGGACCAGTAGTACTGGTAACATACCAAAGAAACACCGCGATATTACTGAACAATTGTTGAAAGCGACGTAAATCACCAAATAATCAATCAGTATCCTATACAACCACTTTTGACACATCTACTTCTGACTCAGGTATTAAAATAGCCTATGCACGACAAAGAGAGAAATTCATAGAGTAACTCCGACACCTTCTTCAATGATGTTTATTTGATTGTTATGTGTTTTCTTCTCTCAAATGACTGTTATACAAATATGAAAATATTTCTAGTAACTTATTATAACTACACTTGATTTTGCAAAGCCGTTTGTCATTTAAACGGGGGGGGGGGATAATATATACAATTTCTAGATTATGTTTTTTGTCCCTTTGTTCTCCCCTTATGTTTACCATTAGTCTGCTATTTATCATTGTTAAAACTGAAGTGTTATATTGTAAGTGGTATGTTGGATAAACTTGCTCTTTCCTGAATATTAAAACAAATATATTAGTATATCCTATGCACGGTAAAGGGAGAAATTGTCAAACAAAAAGCAAATATTCATTTTCCGTAAATGAGCTACAATTATCAAGATGTTAAATATTGTATTTATATATGTAAGCTCTTTTTTCCACTTAGAAAAACTATGCAGACGACGACTTTTAAAACATCAAGACAAAACTGCAGGTATGAACAATCAATCCTAATGGGGATATGGATATCGAAAACTGTTGAAAACATTATTAAAACATAAGAAATTGTTCGTTAAGTTTGTCACAATATTTTTCCATTAACCAGATAGATCAAATAGTTGGTCATATCACTAGATAAGGTTGCTAATAATATATATTGTATCATACCGACGAAACAGAAAGTTGAACAAACTTAGGTCATAAATGAATTCCTTGAAAAAGTAAACCACGTACCTTATATGACAAGTACAAGACAGTACATACCAAAATAACTATAATTTCGAGACTGAAAGTATTATACAACGCGTTATATTAGTTGGTTTATATAATACACACGTTAGCATAAATTAACCACAAAGCTAACACTATATACATTGATTAAGCATACATCAAGTAGTTACTCGAACACATCGATAGCTCGAAGTAATTTGTGAGTCCCTTTCGACGTATAATGTATGGCGAGTCCAGTGCAGTTGCTATTTCAATATAAATTTCACTTAGCATATATACATATTTAAAACAATGGATTGGATGAATACTATTGCAGCATCTTTAAGTTAAAAAGTTTGTGAGAAAAGCAGAACTTGCTGTGAACGATTGCCATTTCCGTGGAAATGCATCTTTTCAGAAAGTGGCATTTGATAGTCGTCTGTTACAAAGTGTCACATGTAGTGACATGTATCTGTATTTGATAAAGGTTGCGTGCGTTAAAAAAACAAACGGGGCTTTGTTATGTCTGTCATTTTCCAATGATACATCATCCTCTTACTCTTCAACATGGTTAATTTGGGAATCTAATTGGCAATGTTTCCAAATGTTTCAGACTGAGCCCTTGTAGATCAGTCGTTAGGCACGCGGGCTATCAATCCTGGGGTTGTGAGTTAGAACCCTAGCTGCGTCGACATTCTTTTCAACAGTTGCACCAGTAGACTAACAGTATATGTTGAAAAGCAGCCAGTTGCTTGTAAAGACGGTTGTGTGAAGTGGTGTTGTGAAAAAAAAAACAGGAAACACTTAGTGAGCTGGCCGTCGTGGTATGACTGAAACATTTGTTGAAAATGCGTTTAACAGAATTTAATTAAACCAAAGGTTTTATTTAACAAATAGTTGATTTATAGATATCTTACATCATGCTTATGTTGTAAATAGTCACATAAACTGATTAGATAATATAATACGTAGTGTGTCAAGATTTATATTACTGGCCCTATATATCACAATTCAAACATACGATCGGTCGATTGCTTGATTTGAGTTTAATGCAGTTTTCAACAATATTTCAGTTATATCACGACGGTCAATTCAACTACCAATGTATTTGCGAACGTTCTTGTGCAGGTATGCTACATAGCATTTCTCCGGGCAACTCGATAATGTATCAACTAGACATACTTGCATGGATGCCATTTGTCTGAGAAGACTGTTATGTGGAGTACTGGTATAAATCAGCCAGGCCACTGGCCGCCATGATATATCTGAAACAATATTGAAACGGTAAACACATTTTTTCTTGAACTTCGCCGGTATATGACCTTTGCTGTTGGGCGCGGTAAACGAGATGATAGCTACGCCATGCTAAGGTCGACCTACATTCGGATTTGTTTTATAATTAAGTTGGAACACTTGTTATGGGCTCGGTGATTTTCGTATGAAATCATAAGGGATTGGTTCTGTCTGTTATTTCCATCGGGAATGTAAGTCACGTTCTGGACAAAACCGACTTAAGACGGAAATCGCAGACCCTGTTCAGATATAGTGTTGATAAATACCAACCTAGTACGAAAAATGTTTTGCCCTTTTAGGTTTTTGCCTGCTTTTAAGGATTCGGAAAAGATTGTATTCGTACATGTATATAGCATACTTCTACATACATCCTTGGTGTTTTCTCAATCCAGAGGTACTGGGTTCGAACACCAGCTCGACTAACATTCATTCAGTTTAATGTAAAAGCAGTCAGTTGCCTGCCTGGAAAGACTGTTGTGTTGAGAAGTCGTATTAGTAAACCGAGGAAAATATGGGTAGATGAACTGGCCGCCGTGAAATGACTGCACAAATGTTAAAAAGAGCGTTTAACTCCATTAATTTTGACAGTATTCAAGACCGTCATCACTAATCAAGGGTGGTTCGGTTTTAGAACGATGCATCGGTTAGAGGATAACAAACATTGCTTTCTACGATGGGTTTTCAATGGTTTGTTTTTTGTAACTTCTCAAGTGTACATGTGCTTGTGACGCAACTCAACTGATAGTACAAAAGTAATCACTTTTTCACAACCGTATACGACATATGAGTTGTTATTGAATTGTGTGGATTACAATTGTGTCGTAGAACTTGGATATCTGAAACAGTAATTTATCTTACCATTTTTTAGCAAACGGTTTT
>JASEVX010000009.1:718326-778326 GCA_031761405.1 Serripes groenlandicus | reverse complement strand
AGTATCTTAGTGAAAGATTTCCTGATTTGAAAAATAAGACAGATGAGCAAGGAATGAATGCAATCTTTAGTGCTGTACGTGACGAGAGTCTTGATTGTTTGATATATCTGATCGGTCAAGATATGAAAATTGATACACGATCCGAATATGGCTCAACAATTCTACATGAAGCGGCATTCCAAGGGTCGTTGCCGATGGTACAGCATATTTGCAGAACATTTCCTGATTTGAAAAATGAGAGAAATCAGAAAGGAATGGATGCTCTTTTTAGTGCTGTAATTGGAGGGCATCTTGATTGTTTGAAATACCTGATAAGTCAAGGTTTGAACACAGATACGCGATCTAAGAACGGAAACAAGTTACTACAAATTGCGGCATATGTAGGATCTGTACCGATCGTACAATATATTTGTGAAACATTTCCTGCTCTGATTAAGGAGAGAAATAAGACAGGACAAGATGCTCTCCATAGTGCTACACTTGGAGGAAGTCTTGACTGTTTGAAATATCTGATCAGTCAAGGTTTGACACCAGATACGCGGTCTAAAAATGGAAACACATTACTACATACAGCAGTATATGGAGGATCTGTACCGATGGTAAAATGTGTTTGGGAAACATTTCCTAAGTTGCAAAATGAAAGAAATGAACACGGAAAGGATGCTTCCTTTAGTGCTCTATATGGCAACAGTCTTGACTGTTTGAAATATCTGATCAGTCATGGTATAGACACAGATACGCGGTCTAAATATGGACACACAGTATTTGAAGCAGCTGCATACGAAGGCATTGTGCCGATGGTACAATATCTTTGTGAAACATTTGCTGATTCGAAAAAAGGGGACAATCAGAAGGGAACGGATGCTCTCGTTAGTGCTGTACATGGAGGGAGTCTTGTTTGCGTGAAATATCTGATCTGTCAAGGTATGAACACAAATATGCGAACTAAAGATGGAGACACGTTACTTCATGTGGCGGCCTACGCAGGATCGGTGTCGATAGTACAATACATATGTGAAACATTTCCTGAAATGAAATATGAGACAAATAAGAAAGGACAAGATTCTCTTCATAGTGCTGCACATGAAGGGTGTCTTGATTGTTTGATATATATGATAGGTCAAGGAATGACGATAAATTCGAGGTCTAAATATGAGGAAACAATACTTCACCAAGCGGCGTTTCATGGTCATGAAGGCATTATCCGGTACATTTGTGAAAATTATTTCGAACTCCTCAGCTATAAGCAGACTCAGGGAAGAACAGCAACATTTGCAGCGGTAAATGGTGGTCAACTCGACATACTAAAATACCTTCTCAGCCAATTCGACCCAAAACAAACAGATAAGAGAGGACATACAATACTGCATGCTGCGGCTTGGAAAGGAAAGACAGATATCGTGAGATATCTGTGTACTTCTTTTAAGTTTCTTATTTCTATAAAGGGTTTTAAAGGGGAAACGGCTATAGATTTAGCTCGGAGAATTGGACACTTTGATTGTGTAAATATAATCCAAGAATAATTGTAAACCAACATTATTATGTTTCTGTATAGAATGTCAGATTATGATGTTATGGGACAGTAGAAATGATGCATTTATCTATGCAAAGAAGACATTTCTGAATTATAGATTCGTCAAAAGTTCACAATTGGATGAACATTTAGATACAATGAATATGTTCAACTCGTTAACGTTGAATGTTTTTGCACTCACCATGCATATGTTTTGCGATCAATTTGTAAATGGTGGTCCAGTACATAATATAGGTAATTGTACCTGTTTTGGAAGAAATTGTGTTGGTCAAGTTTGCTAGTTTGGAAACTCCCCAAGCAAAAAATAAAAACCACGACAATAAGCAAAACACATGTAAGATGGTGCGTTTGACAGCGAAAGTAGGTCTGTATCTAGCGGCAATTAGAATGTGTGCAATATCAAAAGTCATTACTCCCTTTTTTATTTGTCAAACACAGTAGAAAGAATTATAAAGTTTACAATAAGCGTACATATATAACTAATATGGACTAGAATTACAAAAAGACGAATGTAATCCACTTGTTTAAGAGGTATTCGATGAAACCACTGTGACCGTGAGCATGATTGTCCATACGAATAGCGCATGTGTCATTCTTTGTGAAAGTAAATCTAACTGGTACATATGACAGGATTCATTACTTTGGAAGAACAAATGAGCGGTACACCATGAAAGTCAAACTTAACGTTGATATTTCACGTTAGGAAAAAAAAACGATCGGCTCGCGCTTCCACAGTTAAGGAACCAAGAAGATACCCTTTAAAACAAGTTGCTTTATACCTTCTCTAACCAATTGGCAAATAGTGCATAGCCAGATCAGAAAGTGCTGGCTGATCTTAATCTACACTCGAGGCAATTACTTTACAATATGTTTTCAAAGAGCTCCGATGAAATAATTAAGAAAATAATCAGGATATTGGTATTTGTATTAAATATCGTCAGGATCAATTCCGAAATAATATTCCAACACTCTAGTCTCATATGTGCATAAATTAGGACATGTTTAAAAAGCGGCACGAACACATGAACTCATAAATAAACAAACAAAAACGAACGCATACAATATTCACCTCCGATATCTTGAAACTTTGGGACAAAACAAGGATAAAAGATAGCGACAGTTCATGTTTTCGTCTCACACTAAACGCCAAATTGAGCGCACAGGTAACTTTTTATTCTAACCCATGAAGTCTATGTTGAACATAACGAGGCATTATTACGCTGTTTGGATTATTCGTATCCGTGAACATCCGTGAAATGTACTAAAGGCCATTTAGGAATAGCATTTCCCTTTCTATAGCAACCGCACATTTAATTTCTAAAATTACTCATTTTCTGCGTTAGTGACCCTGCATATAAAGACCACATGTGAACACAGACCAGAGTGTTAACTTCCTGTCGGTGGTCTTTATACACATGTTGAACTGTATATATTTAAAATACAACTTTCATAGATATCAAATGTTAATACTGTATATGTTTACGATACAACTTTCATAGATATCAAATGTTAATATTTTATGTATTTTGTACAATGCATACATTGAAATTTGCTACGCTTAAATGTATAAACTCTCTATAATTGAAGGTTCTGTGTGTTAGACCGAAAGCAGTGCCTTACTGGTGCCACATTATTGCATTGTAAGTTTATGTTATAACTATTGTTATAATGTAATTTCTTTGTATAGTGTATGTGCTTTAAATGTAAACTGTTTCAGTTTATGTCCCTTTTATTGAATTAATTATCAACCTTACGTGTATTTTGTATTGGATAATTTCTTATGTTGTATGTTTACATTCCGGTGTCCAAATTAACTGTTAACTGTTATTGAATTAAGTTGAACATGATGTGGCAATAGGAGAAATTGCTCATAGTTAACATTTTTCTTTTATCTCAATGTTTTCAAAAGTCGTTTGCTGCAGAGATGTCAACATGCTTCTATATGTGGTTAAGGGTTAACCAACCTAGATATCTTTTATAATTTAAATCAATTTTGTCTTTCTCTTTTGTGGTTAATTAATCATTTATATACAACCACACTATTCTTTGATGAGTACCATATAATCTACCGCATAGTGTTTGTTTGGCATTGCATGCTAAGGGTCAAGCTGATATGCAATCTCATTAAATTACGACTGAAATACTTCGCTGACGTATATTGGATATGACGACACCGCATAAAAGGTCGTCTCAAATGACCATATACACTTTAATAATTATAGGCAGGTGATCGTTTTTACATTCATCGTTTGGTTCCATATAAACGGAACACGCGACAATAACCGCTTCTCATTCTCGCTTTTTAATTTACAATTATGTAGGCGACAATGTAATAGGCTGACACAAAACTATGTACGAGAGAGCGAAGATTAGGTACGGTTTCATTTATATTATCTAAAAATGATGACCGATGGCGCATTGGGACACATATGCCGCACACCATCTTTGAAAAAACGTGTGGCAACAATCAAATTGTCTAATTTTGCTACATTGATTTCAACTCTTATTGATTGTGTTTACTCTCATTTCTAGATATCGTCTGCTGCAGACCTGTTGTTCCTAGATAATAATGCACGTACATAGAATACATGTATTTAAACAAAATACGAAATATGTTTTTCTATTTACTTATTTCTGATTTGTGTAAATTTCAATGTGTATTAGAAGTAATAAATAATCATTAAATAACTCGTTCATTATATATTTTTCTAGTAAGTGTTTGCATTATTATTGATATTATTATTATTACATTGAAGTTGATGATGATGATAATAGTGATGGTGATACTGCTGGTGGTGATGATTATGTGGTGGTGGTGATGATGATGGTGAAGATTATGATGTTGTTGTTGATGATGATGATGATGATGATGATGATGATGATGATGATGATGACAATGATGATGATGATGATGTGGTGATGATGTAGATGTTGATGATATTGATAATGTTGCCTCTGCTGTTGCTGTTGCGGTTGAGAGTTTGAACGACTGTTCACCAACAATTTTTCCGACGACTTTATACATAGTTTTCTTGATGGTTTCTTTGTTTTGAGATTTTACGCCACTTTCAACAACAGTTAAGGTCATATCGCGGCGGACAGGACACATGCTATTCGTCCCACACCTCTTGTTTATATTGAAATGAAAACATACAAGGCATGAATCCAATACCACCCTACCTGCTGGAGCTCAAGAGTTGCATTGAGTCAAAATGATCAGACCCATTTAGCCGGAGTGTACAGTTCAAGCAAGGGTCAAACTGTGGCTGCCATTCTTATTGAACGGCCCCCAGCCACTGATGAAACCTTTCATAAAGTACTTAAATGAAAACTATCGTAATTCAGAAATGGCGTTTAATGAGGAGGTTGGCTAGATAACATAGAGCTGGGGTTTGATTGAATGGGGATTACCGCCATGTTTAACAATGGTTCCCCTACTCATGTGTTTCCTGTTTTTCTCATACTCCAAACAACATTCTTTCTAAAAAACTCCGTGCTTTTCCAAATAGACTGTTAGCCCATCAGTGTAAGACGAATGTCGATTGTCACAGTGACGTTTGTCAAACATCGGAAATAATGTTGGCCGAGCTTGGGTTTAAACTAACACACCCTTGAATGACAGCCCGCGTCGCTATCGACTGAGCTACCGAGGCTCGACAGCGGAAAAGAGGGGCTGATACGGGTGTTTACCGTTATCAAGCTCTCAACGATCGGTAAATCCCGTTCTATGACTCGTGTCTTGTTAACGACTGCAAAAAAGCTGTAAACGAAATTAAGCATTTCAAAAAGTTGTATATACATATTTACATATTCAACCCTTTCCATCGTACAACCAACACGCATGTAGCAGACGACTTTAGTATCATCTTTGAACACGTATGAAGACTCACTAAAAATAAATATAAAAGTATTGGAAAGAGTTGAACACAGTGTGGATTGGGAACAGCAATTGCTCAATATGAGCAATTTCTCCTTTGCCACAACGTTTTCAAACGGCGTCTGCTGCAGATGGGAAAAAAGCGTCTGCAAGTGGGAAAGGGTTGATAACAACAAAATTGATAATAATAATAATAATGATAATAATTGTAATAATAATAATAATGATAATAATTGTAATAATAATAATATTTGCAACAATAAAAATGATAATAATAATATTAATAATTATAATAATAATTATAATAATATACTTCTAATAATAATAAAACCAGTTACGTCTTACAAGTCCGATATTGGGGAACACCGACTATTCGGATCAGCCAACCCATCAGTGCGATCAAGACCTTCCCCATTCACACCCTTGTCATACTAACATTCTGGAAATCTCCTGAGAACGGACCAGACCAAAACTCCGATGGTTACTTCACGGCCACGGCGAATACCTACTCAAATAAGTACGTACAGTTCGTTGGTATTTTTTAAACTGATTTATTGACTAAGCGGCATATATATATATATATAGTTTCGATATCAATGCAGCAGACGACAGTTTTTATACCCTGTGACCATAAAACGAGTCATGATACAGTCCGTTTAACCTATTCCCAAATACAGCAGATCTGCAGCAGATTACTTTTGAAATATGTCTAAAGTTAACGTTTAAATTTATACAATCGAGTATCGACATAAATGCAGCAGATGACAGTTTGTAAACACTGTGACTCCTAAATCGTGGCGTGTGACAGTCTATTTAACCCTTTTCCACATACAGCAAATTTGCAGAAGATTACTTTGAACAAATTGTTGCATATGGAGAAAATATAACAACAATTAAATAAAGTGCTGGTTTTTTTATTATTTGTATTAAATAGATGAAAATATACAACGTATTTTAATACTTGTTCATCAGATGACGTTTGAAAACATTATTTCAAATTGAGAAAGATGTATTTTTATGATTAAACTTTCATTTTAAATTAATCACCGACCGTTTTCCTCTATAGTAAAACCATCATGTGCTAACAAGTTAATTGAAGCACATCCAAACATTCATTCACGCAGACAGGAATCGAACATATAGCTACTGCATGAATGCCCTAACCCGTTGACGTAGGACAATCAACATATTTAAAGTATTAATACAGTGTTGCCTGTTTAAATATCAAGAAACCTTTGCTCGTAATATGAGTTCACCATATGTCAACGATACCGTTTAATCAATTCTATTTCATCTGAGATAACTCTTTTTTCAATTGTCTAGAAGTAGGAAGTGAATCTACACTACACTACAAAAGCATACTTATTAAAACATATATATTTAGTTGAATTATGTATAATTGTATATGTAAGTGACCAGAATGATTACATAAATAAAAGCTTTAAGTTTAAAAACCTTATCTCTAATATGTGTTACCAATATTTATTATACGAACACAAAGAATTGGCACCTAATTGAATAGAAGTCCGATTGTGTTTATATATTTGATTATAAAGGAGGTATTAAACATGATATGGTAACGATGGGGTCTATCAATCACATACCCTGGGTGTAGATAGTTAAACACATTCTTTAAAACAAAATACATCATTTACAATTGTGCAGATCTGTCCGTTTATTATGTCTAGACAATTATGGTCGATTCATCGAAATACATGATAGCATGACGCCATGACAATATAAAAATATCATTAATTATCAGTTATATTTAAGAATCAAATATAAGAAAGATCGATCTAAATATGAACATAAGTTGAAAAAATAACTTCCAAAACCTTCTCCATTTTCTACAAGGTGATTTAATAAGAGCGTCATGTTGTCCCTTCATCGCTCATATGAGTAAAAAATAACCATATTTTGTTATAAAATAATAATTTATTGGGGTCTCATTTTAGAAGGACAGTTTATTTGATCTCATGTGGTGGATGGTCATCAGATGATCATTCGTACATCAGAGTCGAAGAGTTTCAAAGTGTCTATAACGCCACTATAAGGAAGTACGACGCCAAGCCCTGGCGGCCTCACTTTGATCCTCATAGTTTTAGGCAACATTCATTTAATATATTTTGCATATGTGGCACCATATGATCATTTATACCAGTAAACTCTGAATTCTGACAGTTACCTAATATGAGAAGAGTAGTCTTTACCGACACAGAAGAGAAAACTGTCCCATCCCCTGGGTGCCTCATTGTTTGGAGTACATATATCATTTTAATGTTTTGGATAGAATGACATAATATGATCATTTAAACCAAAGTACTTTGAATTATGACCACCGGTTTCAATGGAGAGGCTATTTTAATATTTCCGTCTTGGTTGCCATTGCAACCAGAGTACTGCATGGATCACATGTCAGGATTATTCATTTATTCGAATTGACTTTGTTGTATAGGAGAATATTTCGTTTGAATAATTATTGACGTACGAATGACGGATGACGGGTGGTGAGTGACCAGCACATATCACACTTAGCACTACGCGCTGATGTGAGCTAAAACTCAACAGCTTATGATCCTTCTACCAAAGAACCTGTAATACGTGACTTAAACTGTAGGATAAGGGCTTTCTTGTATAACTCAATGCTATGTATTACGAAGTACAACCAATACATGTGTAAACAACTTCTACGTCATTCAGTCACTCATATGAGCAATCAGAACAGATGCAACTTCAAAACCGATTCCAGAAATAGTTCGAGTTAAACGATTTATTTCAATTATTTATGCTGAAAATTTGATTATGACAAGCAAGCCAATGTTAAAATCAGTATTATCAAGAAAACAGCTCAGCAGCAGATCGTACTGCTCGTTTAAGCATTCAGAATGTCTGCTTCGCTGCTTCCAATTACAGACCCGTTCAAGGAATTGGTTCGAGTTAACGTTATATTCCAATTATCATAATTATATACGAGTTAACGATATATTCAAATTATCATGTATACGAGTTATCGTGAGTCCATTGTTTATTTTTTGCGCATTTATGCTGTCGCATTTAATCATTCTTTACCATATCTCTCAGTTCGAGCAGAAAACGAAAACGAATAATTTCAGTTTGAACAGAAAAAAGGGAAACTTGTCAAAAACCGTTTCACCGGTACTTTAAAACAACCGAATCTCCTATTTCTGTAATATATTTGTGTTGCTGTTTCGTCTTTAATAGCCTTCAAGGGAATAAGAAACTTGCAAGTAGAACACTGATACCGCACGATGAAGGTATTTCAGTATGTCGAGATGACCACCACATACCGAGATACTGTCGAGGAGACTCGTTCCACATGCAGCGCTATAAAGAGCATCCTGTCCTATCGTATTTCTCTCAATATTCGGCTCAAGAAATGTGTCCTAAACATAACGTACAACCGGCACAAATTCCCCACGGGCCGCGGCATGTAGTAAAGTGTTGCTTTTTTTTGCAGCGTGTATCTGTCATACCTTGACCGATCAGATAGTTAAAACATGCCAACCAAGTGTAGCACTATGGATAGCATCCTGCCCTTTTGCATTTCTCTTATCTTTCAGCTGAGGACCTGTGTTCTAAATATATCGTACAATCGACACAGATCCTCCATAGGCCACGGCATGTAGTAACGTGTTTCCGTTTTGGGATTGCGTATCTGATTTCAAACATTGACTGATCAGATATTTCAAACAATCTAGACCACCCACCAAGTGCAGTCCTATCGAGTGCATCATCTCCATCCACCTTTCGCATATTCATGAACTTGGGAAATTTCTCATATGTTACCATCGACACAGATCCCCAACAGGCTGCTTCATGTAGAATTGATGAGTCATCTGTACTACCTGTGTCAGTTTTCCTATCTTGGTCGATAAGAAAAAACAAACAATAAAGACCCCCCGCCCATGCATAGCATTATGAAATGCATCCATTCATTTATTGTCAGATTTATTCTTCAACCCGGAAACTGATTCAAAAAGAAACATCACAATTGACACAGATCCTACAAATGCCGCTGTGTGATGTAACGTATCTCCATATTTAGACCGTGTATCTGTTATCATAACTTTACCAATCAGGTATATCACATTCAAGCCTCTTGTCATGTACAGCGCTAAAGAGAGCAGTCATTTATTTCTCATCTTTCTCACTCTTCAAATCAGGATACGTCTCGTTGAGATACTTCACGATGTAAAGAAAGCCTTCATGTGCCCCTATGTGCAGTAAGGTATCAGACTTTATCATTGGATCAATACCATATTCAACCAGAATAATCAGGCAGTTCAAGTATCCTGTAGATACAGCAGCATGTCCAACAGTCCATCTATCATTGGTTCGTGTTGTTTCAACGCTTTTAGTAATTCCTTGTCCTGAACTTTTTCAACAAAAGTTCTGATAAAGTCAACGGAACCTTCAGATGCGGCTACATGCAAACCATTCATTCCTCTCTTATTGCTCAACGTAATATTAACTCCTGACTTGATTAGACATATCCAAATGTCTGGGTTACGTTTGGCAGCTATGTGTAATGGCAACCAATCATTGGTATCAGGTTCAGACAACATGTCGGCATAATCTTGGCAAATACACTCATCTATTTCAACACAATTGCCCATGATCGCTTTATATAAAAGTGAGCGTCCGTGTGTTATATTCTTTTGATATGGATCGATACCTCGTTCAATCAGGTATCTGAAACAATCTATATGACCTCCTGCTGCAGAAGAATGAACAGCCTGATTGTCGTTCTTATCTTGTTCCTGTAGTCGAACACGGAAATTATTCTTAATGTATTCGAGTTTTGAAAGTTCACCGTGATATGCAGCATCGTGAAGTACAGGATAGCTCGTGTCTGTATCTTCTTACTTTGTTTCTGAATCGTACCAACTCTTCACCCTGTCCATGTCTTCAAGTGTAACTGGTGCTTGGTTGATGCAAAATAAAATTGCATCGATGTATCCTACTATTTCGTGTCCGGTCAACTACCCCCCGGACAACTACCCCCCGGACAACTACCCCCACGGATAATTACCCCCTGGACAATCACCCCCCGGACGATTACCCCCCGGACGATTACCCCCTCGGACAATTACCCCCTTGGACAATTACCCCCCGGACGATTACCCCCTCGGACAATTACCCCCCGGTCGAATACCCCCGAGGACAATTACCCCCCGGTCAAATACCCCCGGACAAATTAATTGGGTAATTTGGTCACAAGGAAAATAGTCACAAATTGGTCACAGGTAAAATGGTCACACGATAATTTGATCACGGTATGTTACTATTAGGCGGGTGCTGTAAGTGTTAAGGTGATGTACATGTTACGCGGAAGCTGTACATGTTACTCAGGTAATATAGACGTGTTACGCAGGTGCTGTACGTGTAACGCGGGCGAAGCATAAGGTTAAGCGGATGATACGTGTGTAATCACATCATGTACGCAAAACGGCTGTGTCCAACTTTCCTCTGACCAAAACGCGCGTTTGTGACTAAACTTTCCCGTGAATTACGACCAACTTTCCTGTAACCATATTTCCTGTGACCATATTGTGAATATTTTACCTGTGACCAAAGTACACGTGACCAAATTACCTTGTCACCAAATTACCCAATTAATTTGTCCGGGGGGTATTTGTCCTCGGAGGTTTCGACCGGGGGGTAATTGTCCTCGGGGGTATTTGAACGGAGGGTATTTGTCCTCGGGGGTAATTGTCCAGGGGGGTAATTGTCCGAGGGGGTAATCGTCCGGGGGGTAATTTTCCGGGGGGTAATTGTCCAGGGGGGTTATCGTCCGGGGGGTAATTGTCCAGGGGGTAATTATCCGGGGGGTAATCGTCCGGGGGGTAATTGTCCGGGGGGTAATTGTCCAGGGGGGTAATCGTCCGGGGGGTAATTGTCCAGGGGGTAATTATCCGGGGGGGTAGTTGTCCGGGGGGGGTAGTTGTCCGGGGGGTAGTTGACCGGGCACCTACTATTTGACTACTAAGAAGTGTTTTCCCCTTCTCATGGATGTTGACGATCCTTCTCTACACTGATGTGCAATCTTCATCGGACATTCCTTGTTGTTGACACATTTCTATTCCTTTGTTTCTGAGTTCATGTATTTCGTCCATAATCGTACGCCATTGTTTCTCAAGATCGGTACAATGCTTTATAACACGTGACGTGCTGATCGCATCCCATTTATTGAGGTCTGTAGGAGTATACAAAAGATGAAAATGTTCATCCGATAACCTTCCAGAATCCCTAAGTTCCCTAACCTTAGTATGTATCTGGTTGTCAGCAAGATTTTCGTCAATGTCACTGTGTTGTTGTAGAATTCCCATATTTAACAGGCGGCCACCATCCACGAGAAGTAAAATACTTATCTGTATGATTTCGTCCATCTCTCCAGATGAAACAATACTTTTGACAACATAATATTACAGTAGATCAATTATATTATAATAACGTTGTTGTAATACAGTTGATTCAATTTAATTCGAACAGTGGATCATTTGTTTTGTAACGCATCTGCCTTTTATAAACAGCATAGCGGCAGTTCTTATCGTTCGTACGAGTTATCCGAATTGCTGATGCGCTGTTGTAGTGTAACATTTGTCCTGTAATATATAACTTTTTACTCATTTAAAAGAGATGACTTCAAAACGAGAAAATTATCCTTTTCCACCAATGTGATGAAAATAAAAATTCAATTCTTTCCAGATGTCGTATACATTTCTTCAGATTTTTTTCAAAGCAGACGACTCTTAAAATATCAAATCAGATATTCTTTATTGGTATGACGTTGTGTCAAAACCTGTTTTAATATTCTTAAATGACGTAGAGCATTACTTTACGTAGAAGACATTTTTTTGAAAATGGATTAGTTTTAACGTCATTATCAGATGTTCAACGATTTATGCCTGGAACTTAGAAAAAATAAAAACAACAACAATAGATATGATTGTCCGTATATAAATATTTACACTGTTTCCACTTAAAAAATTCAAATATAATTTTATTCATAGATATATAGATAAGAATATATGTTTATGAAACAAACAATGATACTTACTGTTTCAATAATGCTTTGACTTTAGTACACACCTATAGCACAAAACAATTCTTATATCATCCGCCGGTTAGGCACTACTACGATTTAACTTCGGGAAGATTTTGTTTATAGGGAAGTAAACAGGTCCATATTGGTCATTGAATCACTTAAGGATCCTGATAATATTTTTTAGGACAATACAGGGTACCTATGTATGAACTCATGTTGTTAAAATAAAGAAATAAACGCAATTCGTTCCAACGTCGAATGCATAGATTTCTCCTTGTGTTTTGTAAATGTGTATATTAGAATTTGCGAGTAACATAATGGAATTCGAAATATTTTGTTCTATTACATTTTTTCCTGTATTGAGTCATTATATTAAACTGCAGTCGCGCACAGTTAAAGGTCGGGAAAATAATAAAGAAATGACATTATACATACGAAAAGGAGAAACTGATCGTTACGTTTCCACAAAACGTTTTTCACTCCGTCCCAACATTATAATATGTTTTTTAAAGATTCTTCTAATTCTGATTTGTGAAGTCGTAAAACTGACCTTCGTAGGAGTGATTCGCTCAACAAATTATGAAGGTCGGAGCCTGTATAGGTCATTCAATAACGGATGTTGTTTTACAGACTTGAGTTATCGGATGCACGATACCATTATCCTTTCATGCAGTTATTCATTTCAATGTCATCTAAAAATCCAATTAAACCATTTCCCACATGCTGACGCCTTCCGACGCATATTCAGCGGACGACTTTCCAAAGCTTTGTTGCAAAATGTCTCTAATTGGATATTTTATTCTTTGCCACATTTGTTTCAATTATGTCCAATTATAATACCTTCGTTTTATTTACGTTAACTGATGACTTTGAAAGGGTCGAAGCAGAATATGTTCACATTTAGATAAGATTGATTTAAATAAATGAGGGTTTATTAATCATTGAATAGCGATAACATATTATGACAGACCGGATTATTGTTCTTTATGTCAAACGCGTGTTCCTTCCAACATCTAACACATTGATTATGTTCAACTTGGCATGATACGCTTTTCTCTCTGCTATGTTTTCCCGTATAAGTAATAAGACAGAATCAATGAAGGAATAAAAATTGTCATTTATTCAAATGACGAAATATACATATATGGGCAGCAGCCCAGATAATTCATCTGCTCTGCTTTCGTTATATTCCTTTTATCTGGATTAATAAAGCAAAAATCGTCAAGAATATGTGACATTCAGGAGGCATTATACTTGTCGCACATAATCCATTGTAACGCAGTGCTCAGAGATTCAAAAATGTTACATGAACTACTTGCTCCCATAGGGAGACACATGTCGAAATAAAATTGTTGGTTCTAAACAAAACTAAGCAACTGATAGTTGGTCGGATTAAGTGGAACTATTCCAAAAGCATCTTCAATGTCAGACTTTGCCATGAAAAAGTTTCTCCCAAGTTGTGTAACTAAAGAAACTTTTGTGTCAATTGAGTCATACTGTACATGCGTGTTCTCCTTTGGAATATTTGAATTGGCAGAATTTTGTTCAGGAAACGACAGATCATGCATGATCCGAAATGTTCCTGCTTCAGATTTTGGCACTACCCCCAAAGGGGATGTTAAAAAGTTACAAAAGTGTGTTTTCTTAAATGGTCCTGCTATTCGCCCTGTTAATTTACCCTTCTTAATGAACTCCTCTATGACCTCTGGATTTTAATGAGCAGATTTATGATTTATGCCTGTTAAGCTACTGGGTCTTGACAGACAACCTTAGTCAAATCAAAAAGTAAACCGTGATACTAGGTAGTTTTTAAATTCAGAGTTGTACCCCTGTAACACGACCTTAAGATTTCCTACCCTGACTGGAGTTGGAAGTTGTGTTGTTTTGCATTGTTGCGTGAGATGTTTTCTCTTTTGAAAACTGTGTTGCACTCCTACACTTAATTCGGGGGTGATTTCTTCTGCAGAAACTGCAGACATGTGCGTATGAGCATGGACAAACTTTGCACTTTTCGCGCTTATTGTACAGGAAACATTGTTTTTTTTTTTTTTTTAATTTTGTTGCCCGCCAAACTCGCCGCTTTCAGTCGAAATTCATCTACTCGCTTCTGCTATGGTAGATTATGTATTGATTGTTTAAGGCAACGGAATGAATCATCGTACATCCGCCATGATGCTTGCTCCCCATACATGTTGCCCATTTTCCTGATCATTGACAGATACTTAATCAGATGATGAGCCTGATCATTATGTTTTTCTGTGTAAATGCAGTTGCAAATTAAACAAGCATCTGTCCACTGATCCAAGGACATGCTTTTTCACTTTTTGGTATCCTGATGGAGTTTAATAGATCCCTCAGAGATACTAAGAGTGATGGGGTTTTCACCCGGGTGAGACAGTGAATTTCTCATAGCAATTTATTCATCGTTCCAAATGTTGTATTCACTGTATGTGGCCATGTCGCTCCCAAGGGAATCCCATCCTTTAACAATATGCAATATGTATTATCATGCTGTAACCCTGCGCTTGCTGGCTGACCTGAAAACACATTTTGAATAATTGATTGTAAATTAATTGGTGAGTCCATTTGATTCGCATTGTGTCCCCCACTTCCGGAAGGCTAGTCGGAAGATATACCTGGCACAGGTTTCATTTCACTATGATTTGTCTGAGATTGTCTCCCACTCTGTTTCAGGATTTCAGCTGCCAATTGTTTATAGTCAATAGATGGCGCTGAATTGGTAGTGACAGTACTTGGCTCCTGCTGTGAGTTGTTATCTGATATTCTTGAACGTTTAGCTAGTGGCTGACCATTTTTTTCCAGACTTTGTCTTCGGCATAATTACCTATGAAAAAAGAAAAGCACAAGATATGTATTACAAGAGCGATCTTTCACCAGTATTTGTTTTATGACAATATAATGATACTCTAAATTGTTTAACATTTGCCGTTGTTTACATATACATGCATCCTCTGTAGTGGAGGTTTTCTAAAACCTGACATTACGATTATCTAGCCCATGAATGCATTAGATTCATGACAATATTCAGAATGTTTTCATATAACCTGCCCCTTAACACTCTCAGCCTGTTCCAAACGATAGTATACCTGGCCAACCTAGGAACTGAAATCACACTGAATCATCAGTGCATGCCATAGTAAATGAGGCTGAACTGTTCAGGAAACTACAACACAATAACATGCCTGGCCAACCTATGAACTGACATTTGCACTGAATGTCATAGTAAAAGAGGTTGGACTCTCCAGGTAACTACCAAACCGATACATCAACCAGACTCTATCGAATCCTCCCTGGCCCTACAACTGAGCCATATCAACAAATTTGAAACGACAAAAGTCTAACTCTGAGCTACCGGTTCGGTAATAACATTGTTGATAACGATTGTTATTCTCACTTCCTGTCAGACAACTCTTTCTATTTATCATTATGATCTGGTAAAAGTTACGTCTCTTGGACCAGCAATATACAATAACCACACATATGTTACCAACTGTATTGGTGTACTTAATTTTAAAGAGAATTGTACTTATCTCAACCGATTTGACGCAAATAGTATGGCATTTCTTAAAGTTCGCCAGTATTTAGTCATCGGCTTGAAATCGTAACTAGGAGGAGTCTCAGGACCAAGGTATGAAAGGTCTGACCAGAATCCTCTATGTCTCCAATAAATCATGCTCTGTTCTTTTTGGATTTCCCTCAGCAATAGCTCATTTGTTTCCAAGACCATGTCGTTGAATTCCGGTGATGTGGCCCATGTTTGTCTCCGAAGGATCTGGCATATAACGACAATTTTAATGTCCAACTCATCACGTTAAAAACGTGCGAAATTAATTATGTCCTTGGAGACATCTCTGGGGGCGTTTCTAACATAAATCATTACCCCCAATTTATATCACACATATGGAGGAAAAAGGGCATAGTTCTGGTGATTGTGCGAGGCGATTCACTGTAAGTCCATCCTTGACTCGTAAATGTATCTTAAATTTGTCTACACTCAAATTAAATTTACTAAATGTTATACCACTATAAAAAAAAACCTCCTCTAGCCGCCGTATATATGGATGTCTTAACACGCATACAGATGTCTGCATCGCCATTGTCCAATTAATTCACCAAATTCCTGATCAGTCTAACCACACTTGATCCCGATGATTAAACAATAAACAACAATTAGATATAATGTTTTTTTCAACACCTCACACAAACAACTTGATAACAAAAATAACTTTACGAACGGAAAAGATAGTAAAAACGGATCATTTCTTTTTAAATAAATGAGGTCACGTGACCCTTAGGATCACACATAATCTGACCCCTGGCCGGCCCTAAATGCTATTATTTTGCAAATAATATTATTTTATGCGCGATTTATACATTTGCAACAATGTTTTCAAAATGATTTCAGTCATAGATACCTAGCCTCTTTTCGAATATTGTTCATATTTCTGAATAGAACTTTTCGAAGTCATCCGTTGTATATCTGTTATATGTAGAAAATGGTTAAAGTAGTTTCGCAAGGAATAACCTTAATTAGCACGACCTATTTCGGAAAATATATTCAATAGTTATCTACATGTTTATAGATATTTATCTTTTGATACATATACATCAGATGAAGGATTGAACAAATCACGGTAATAGAAGGTACATGTATTGCTATTCAAAACAAATATCCAATTTGCAACAATTTTTCTTGCGAATCATGGCACACCATATGAGCCGTCCAACGAGAAAACCAACAGTGTGAAGTCTGCGTAAAGCATCGACCCGGATCAGCCAAAGCATGCCGCCCAGGCTAACCCTGACAGAAAATGTTCGCCTCCTGTGGACTTTCTGTTTGAGAAAGCAGTACTCTATATCTCTATCCCCCTGAGAAGAATCGGGTCCGCCAGATCAGTCTGCACGGACTGCGCAGGCAGATCTGGGTCGATACATTACGCAGATGCCATAAGGTAGGAAATAATATTATCAGGCCGACTTGTTATGTAAGGCATAACAATCATGTTATCTTTCAAACAGGATGAAGTCTGGAAACCCGTCATAGCGTTACGCAATTCATATCTGGACTACAAAGCACTCGGGGATGAAACCTTGGATGTTACCAATTGGTACGACGGAACGGTTGTGTGGATGCCATTTCAGGTAACAATGATATCAACGAAAAATTTACAATTTTAATGACAAACAATGCCACGAATGAGAAGGTTAATATGTTCTTGTATAAACTGCGAATAGTGAAGTCTCAGACGAGTATGTGTACGTTATGAGTCTTATCAGATCCATCACTATTCGTTGACACGTTGTATATGTCTTACTTTAATTGTCTAAAATAAACCATACTACTGTTTATTTTGGGTGTATACAGCACAATGTCGTTATGCACGGCGCTACTTATGTTTGGTAGTGTCTGGTATACACACACCAATATGTCATTGTATTCGATGCTGCTTCATTATAGGTATAAACAACGCCATATCATTTGCACTATGTTGTTTATATGTCGATATGTATATCAGTACGAACATGTTCACGTTGTTGCTTATATTTGGATTACATGTATACAACACTATTTAGTGTGTACGATGCTGTTGCATTAGGGATATACTATACATAAAACAGTTTTTATTTTGCAGGATATTGCTTATATTTGTATATATCCTACCTCCTACATAAATCTGTATTTCATTGGTCAAGCGACGTCACGCGGTGACGGTGTATAATCCATACACGGTCACCGGGAGTCTAATATTTTAAAATACACTTTTTAAATTGCAAGATGTTGCTGATATGTAGATTTACAACAATATTCATTTTGCACATTGCTGCTTCATTTTGGCTACTTTATATACATCAATATTCATAATAAACTATTTTGCTTATTTGTGGATAAAAACAACAATACTCATAATGCACTAGATTGCTTAAATGTGATTATAAACAACAACAACTATAATGCACAATGTTTCTTATTTGTGGTTATATACAACAATAATCATAATGCATTATGTTGATTATGTGTTTATATACAACAATATTCATGATACATTATGTTGATTATGTGTTTATATACAACAATATTCATGATACACTATGTTGCTTATTTGTGGTTATATACAACACTATGCATGAGGCACTTTGTTGTTTATATATGGTTATATACAACACTTTTCATAATGCACTATGTTGCTAATTTGTGGTTATATACAACAATAATAATAATGCAATATGTTGCTTAAATGTGGATATATACATCAATATGTTGTGCAAGATGCTGCTTTATTGTTGGTATTTAAACCAGTAGATATATTGCATGATGTTAGTTATATGTGAATATAAACAAGCAAAAACATATTTAAACAATGTTATTTATATGTGGATATCTACACAAGTTTTTATTTGTGCTGCTTATATGTAGATATCTACAACAACTATATAGTGTGGACGAGCCTGCTTATTTGCATGTATACACAACAAAACCTTATCTTGCACGATTCTGTGACATTTTACAGGTTTTCACCTCGATGTTCATACTTTTTGAATGTTTACTTCAATGACGTCATTTTGGACGAGCCAGCTTGTTTGCATGTATATACAACACAATGTCATAGTGTACGATTCTGCGACAAATGTCAGATTTTCATCTCGATCTGCTTAATTTTAAATGTATACTTCAATGACGTCATTTTAGACGAGCCAGCTTATTTGCAACTATATACAACAAAACGTCATTTTGCCCAATTCTGTGACATATTACAGGTTTTCACCTCGATGTGCATAATGTCGGAATGTAAACTTCAATGACGTCATTATGGACGAGCCTGCTTATTTGCAACTATATACAATAAAACGTCATCTTGCCCGATTATGTGACATATTACAGGTTTTCACCTCGATGTGCATAATGTCGGAATGTAAACTTCAATGACGTCATTATGGACGAGCCTGCTTATTTGCAACTATATACAATAAAACGTCATCTTGCCTGATTCTGTGACATATTACACGTTTTCACCTCGATCTGCCTAATTTTTGAATGTATACGTCAATGACGTCATTTTGGACGATCTTGGATGTTTGCATATATATATATACAACAATACATCATCTTATACGATTCTGTGACGTATTACAGGTTTTCACCTCGACGTGTTATATGGACGTGATGTATTATCCCTTTGATAAACAGACGTGTCACGTGAAGTTCGTTGCTTGGGGTTACACCGGAAGTGAGGTGAGTGACACTGGTCACTCGTTTAATAATAATCATTCCATATAAACTTCCTGATTGTAATGTCATATCGATATCAATTTTATCTTTACCCTTCCCAATTTGATGACGAGTTTTATGCATCTGCAGCAGACGAATGTTAACACTAGTGTGGCAAATATTGTCGAAAACTTGGAAAACGATGAGCAATTTCTCTTTTTCGAAACAAGGTTTTCAACACTTTTCAATAATTGAAATTACATATATACAGTAGTGTTGATTTATGTTCTGCCTATGCTATCCATTCAATGTCGTTTGTCACAGAATATGTGTATGCGGTAAAGGGATAAATTAAAGAACCGATCATTGTTATTTGTAAATTACGGTCGTGTCAGTTTCTTCGCTTTTTGTTAACATAATAAAGGAAGTATCAGATCATATTGACTAAATAACGACCAAAAACGTATTCAATTTAGTCGCCAGTGACATTAAGGTAAAGCATACCTGAAGGACTCGGCGATGTCCGTATGAAGTGCCCATGTGATTAATGTAAAGCATCCCGAAGGACTCGGCGATGTCAGTATGAAGTCGGCGAAGATCGGTTTTGTCCGTCGGCGTGTCAATTATTTCTGTCGGAAATGACCGACAAGACCGCAAACAATACCGATCTTTGACGGTTATCATAACTGTTAACAAATAACGACCGCGCACGTAAATCTTCGAAGCTCTGCGTGACGCACCTGATATCATATACAGGTCAAAGGGAATAAATTCATTTTCTATATCCGACCATTATAGCATTATGGATTATGGTTCGTTACAATCAAATTCTAGAACACAGAAACCTCTATCATGTTATAGTTCATTCTTAGAACTAGCAAAAAGGCAAACGAAACTTACAAGTTCACCGACCATTAAAGTTGTATGAGGTAAAATCAAAGGTCACCCTTATACCGCACTGAATTTTACTTTCAATTTTAGAAAACACAGGATGATCTGAAAATGTTTTTTATCGGTGTCAGCAAAGCTCAAAGCAATCTACCAAAAATCAGTCAGTGGTTATTCAACTTAATAAACAACACTTATAACACAATCGTTATTGTCCAATGGGAGACAACTTCAGTTTCATATACTCATCGTAAAATCCCCTTGACACAATTGTCTGCCCAGCAAGCCAATCAGATTAACTTCCATTTGACCTACACCTGAACTTTCGTGTTTAAAAGGTTTTGTGTCTATTATTAGGTCGAAATGGTTGGTGGAGATAAAGGAATTGCTTTGGATGAATACGAAAAGAACCCTCAATGGGATTTAGTTGAAGTAAGCTGGGAAGTTCTATATGGCGAATCTGACGTGACGATATCGTTTACAATGGTGATGAAGCGCGTGCCAACTTACGTCATATTCACAGTACTACTTCCAGTGTTTCTGTTAACGCTTTTGAACATTTTTGTGTTCAATTTACCATTTGAATCTGGGGAGAGGGTAGGATACGCAGTGACTGTATTTTTGTCTTTTGCTGTTTTCTTTACACTTATATCAGACGTACTTCCCGAATCTGTGTCCCTATTTACAATATATGTCATTATTATGACATCCCAAAGTGCATTGATTTGTTTGATTGCTATTGTAGAAGTTCGATTAAGTATCAAGGACGAAAAGGAAGATCCGATTCCAACATGGTTGAAATTTGTAGCGAACAAAAGAAACTGTAAATGGTCTAGCAAACTGAAGTTAAAGCAAAAGGTTGCTGCTCGAAGTACAACACCTGTTATCATGTTAAAACGCACTGAAAACGTTCTAACAATTAGCGATATAGGACCAGACAAAAGTGAAAAAGGTGAAGACGTCCGTGAAGTAGAAGATACCTGGAAAAACACCATATCCGCGTTGGATTACGTTTTGACTGTTTTATTCACGTTGGCTTCCATAACTGTTACAGCAGTTTGTATTGGAATCAGTGCTATGCAGAATTAATAGTATTCGCTTATTTCGGATTTCAGATTAAATACACTGGAAGTTGAGTATTTCTTGGATACAATTATCTCTTTAACCGATGCCGCTAATATATTGTAATTTATGTTTTACCTTGGTGTCCATAATTGTTAAAATGGTTCCCTTAGAAATTTCTGTGAACGCAGAATAAAAATAAAATATAATCTAACCAATACAAAGTAACCAAATATACATAATGAAATCAGTAGAATGAAAAGTAGACTATTCAACACATTGGCCGAAAGACGAATAACGCTTTTCAGAAGTGTGTTGCTTGTTTATCATCGTAAAGAATGAATGGCCAAGCTGGGGTTCGAATTTCGATTCACGATCCCTAGAATGATAGCGTTACCGATTGAGCTTTCTCGATGACCTGTGAATTTTATGTACAATCCCGTCAGCTCTAGCACTTCCCCTAAATTTGTAACACGCAAAACAGTATGTGGCGCCCCCTGGAGAAGACTTAAATAGTATATTTATGTTTTGATCTATATTCTTCCGTATAAATACATGTACTGCGAAATCAAAATAAAATTGGTATTATCTTACTTGAGTATTTAGCGTTTGCAAAATTGTAACCCAGCATTATGAAGTGTTTTTGGTCTGGGGCTTTAGCCCCTGATCATAAAAGTAATACAATTTTTTTCGGATTTGGCAGCCTGCCAATTGCTGTTAGCACCGATTAACGCAGGTGAGACTGCGCGAGAAAAATAGTTCATCATGGATTCAACAAAACTGCATTTAAAAGGTTAAATTCTCCCAAAAAAAGATAATTATAATATTGTTGGAACATCAGCGAAAAACTTAAGGCGTGAGTACTCCAATATAAGTTTAACAAATGCTTTAGAAATGAATGCGGCGACAGGTCAAAAATGAGAGCTTATTAACATTCGCTAGGTGGAACGGATATCGCGTGAAAAATGCAGTGGCGGATTCACCTGGGGGCCTGTAGGGTCCGTGCGACTAAAAATGGTAAATGTGTATACTTGAGAGCTCTTGCACTCAGGTGAGCGATATAGGGCCAACAAGGTCCTCCTGCTTTCCGATTGCCAGTTTCATAATATCTACTAGTTTTGATATGATGTGTTAACTTCTAAACAATAAATACATAAATATAAGCTGCAATTGTTATTTTCTTACACATTTTCCCTTCTTCTCCAACCTTCCTGCAGCCCCCCCCCCCCCCCCCCCCCCCCCCCCAACCCCCGACCGTCAGCACTTTTGTGCTTTGATTGTTTTATAGTTGGTCTTACGCACTTTAAACACATAATCAGTTATATAACGGCCTTTCCTTGGTAATTTACCAGTTTAACTGGTCCATTTATACATATACTAACGTGTCAGTATTAATACTAACAACACATGGTCTGGTTTTTTACGCAAATTTAAAAAAATCATTTATATCACGGCATTTCCTGGGTTAGCTACCTGTTATTCTGGTCCAGTTAACTCTTTCAGCGTCGAATTGTTTAAAGTAGACTCTTCCATGTTCAAAATCGGGCGTCTCCATTTCTCATATAATGAAAGTTTTGGACTATTTTGATAACTAAAAGGCAAACAATGCTGATTTCAGGTGAGACAGCTCGTTACGAGCTGTCTCACCTGAATCAGTATTGTTTGCAAAATCATCAATATTGCCTGTGGCGCTGAAAGACTTAACATTCTTGACACCAGTCAGTCATTTAGTCAGTCGTAATGCTAACCCCACAACCTTGATCGCAAAAGTAGGCAGCTATCCCTACCATTTTAAAAGTATTTTATATGACCCGGCCGGGGATCAACCTGCAACCTCCCGCACTCGAGGGGAACGCTATACAACTGACACATCCCTAAGCGCCGAGGAGAGAACTCCATTGTTATAGTGGTTTGTATGACCTGACCGTGTATCGAACCGGCGATCTCCCGCTCTTCAGGCGGACGCTTTATCACTGCACCACCGAGTCGGTCACGTGGATATAGAGAATGGGTAGGATACGCAGTGACTGTATGTTTGTCTTAGCAGTTTTCTTTACACTAAGATCAGGCCTACTCCAAGTAGACATCGCCCTATTTATCAGCCCAAATGCCTTAATTGGTTTGACAGCTGTCGTACACGTTTACGTGAACCCCAATTTTAGAGATATGATATATTTTACCTGAAATGAGTCGTAGTCGAATTTCCCTTGTACATTACGCTTAATCATATACCATTTGCAGATGACTATTGAAGCATTTGCAGCAGACGACTGATGAAAACCTTTTCCAACAATGATTTCCCTTATATTCAATAGTGGTACTTGGACTGTAGAAGAAGTATGATATTTACCTGTAATGGGTCAATTCCGATTTACCTTCGCATATTACATTTAACCCTTTCCGCCTATGACGCATCTACAGCAGTCCACTTTTGAAAACCGTATGACAAAATGAGAAATTACCCACAACGAGCAAGTTCCCCTTTTGCTACAATGATTTCACTTATATTGAATATCGGACTGTAGCAGTAGTATGATTTTTTGGTGTCTTCCCGATTGTCCCACATTTTGAAAATGCTATTTACCCTTAATGCGGAGGGGTGAAGAGCGATAAGGGAAAGGTGAGAATACAGTTCGGTTATTTTGCATATTCCAAGTTTAATTCATTTACTATTTGCGCAAACATTCAATTATATTAAAGTAATTTAATTATTTGACAGCGGTATTTCCTCCATTCATTTGTTTGCTCAAACAGGAATCCGCTGTGGTCGAGTGGTTAGTTTAAACTTATTTATTTTACATCGATTGCGAAACAAGCTTTAAGCTTATATTAATCACGCTCGATGTCTGCTTCCTGGATACTTAACCAGTACTCGCGCCGTTTGTGTGGAAAAATCCCAAAGGCAGAACCCGCTCATCACGGGATTCAAACCCGGGACCTTTGGTACAAGAGGCCGACGCTCTACCTTCTGTACCACTGTCTTCCACACTGTGGTCGAGTGGTTAGCGTCGGGGATTTCGAAACCGGGTGTCCCGGGTTTGATCCCCAGTCGCGGCACTACGGTCATGGTGGAGTGCCCTTAGGCAAGGCACATTTTCTAGCCTAGTACTGGTTTGTTTACCCAGGGATCATGAATAAGTGAACTGTCGCCGTGATATAACTGAAATAATGTTGAAAGCGGCGTAAAACCCCAATGAATAAATAAATAAATTGTTTGCCCAAACATGCAATCATATATACATGTTTTTCTGACGAAAAATCCCACTTATAATTAATAATTTAATTTGAAAATATTATAACCTTATAATGTTTAATTTGTGTCTGTTCTTCCGACAAAACAAACCGATAATAAGTAAATGCTTTTACTTCTAAAAAAAAGTATAGTCCTACTTCTTCAACTAAGCACAGTGGATCTGGAGGAGAGCAAAATTGACGGGTTTGACAAACGAATACAGAAATAACGAAGACATTCACCGCCTAGTCAGACGAGCAGCAGTTTTATCAGTTGTCCCAATCAGCACAGTTGAAGCTGTGTGGTTCGAAGCGCTCAACGGCATTGCTACCCTAGACCTTCCAGCAGCCCTTGAAACTGTCACAGACTATGTAACCAAGTACTGGGTTGAGGGTGACAAAAAGATATGAAACCACTTCAACACCTAAGGTCTAAGGACGACGAACAATTTAGAAGACTAGCATAGTATGTTAAAGAAAGCTGTTCAGCATTCTCATCCGAACATCTTTTCCATTATAAGACGAACGACTAGCATCCCTAAATTTAGGTCAAACGGAAGTGATTCTTTTTCCATAGACGACCATTATATACGAAAGACCGGTGGTGACTTCCAGACTTCATACTTCACATTTCACACTTCACACTTCATAGATAATATGTTTGAAGTGTGAAGTTTGAAGGCTGAAGTCTGAAGTTTGAAGTTTGAAATTCAGACTTCATGCTTCACACTTCATAGATAATATGTTTGAAGTGTGAAGTGTGACGTTTTCCCACTACACCACCGATGTGCTCTCTAAAACGGAAGTATAATTATTGAATAAAGTTCATAGCATTTAGCTCATCATGAGCAAGTTATACTTTTCCTATATTTTTTGAAAGGCGTTTGCTACAGATTCGTCGGAATGCCTCTGAAAGTGAGAAAGTGTTACTGATTATTGTTCGGATAACAACTTTTAAAGTTGACGAAAGGACCTAATCAAAGAGACCCTTTCTCAAGTTGTATTAGTAATGTTTTGATGACATCAAAGGGCAGACTGGATCAATGTAGGATTATTAAATCTTATAATTGTTAATCGTCGTGCTTTATTGTACTTGAATTTCATACTGAATGAATGAATGAACGTATAGTGTTTTATAGCGAATCGACAACCTAGGTCATATAGCGCGCATATAAAATAAGAAATGAGAAGTAACACTATTCAAAAATCAAGAATATTGGTTAAAAGAAGATGAAGTGAAGATTTTCAGAACTAAAATCTATGTAATGTGAATGAGATGTAGTATGAAGTATAAATAAGAGTCAATCTTATGAGATGGCATAAACTATGTGATTACGTTAATTTGAAGAAAGTTAATCTTTTAAAGCCAACTAATAAAAGAGATACAATCTTATATGTTGGTGTTAACAAAGGAATATATGTTTCACATTGTTTTTCATTATAAGATTTGACGTCTTAACACGGCTTTTATATTTTTTTGTTTTTGTTATTGCGCAGTAGATCTAGTTTTATTTATTCGAATGATACACCATTTCAATAGTATTTCAGTTGAATCACTGAAACAGCACACATTTGAGCCGTTCTGCGATCAAACCAACAGTGTGGACTTGGCGTAAAGTATCGACCCGGATTAGGCTACGCATGCCGCGCAGGCTAACCCGTACATACACTTTTCGGCTCATTTGTATAGTTCTTTGAAGTAGCGATTTTTTTTTCACTCGAGGTCGAGAGTTCGAACCTATTCTCCACCAGTTATTATGACCCATGATTGACAAAAGTCATTATGAATAGCTTCATTCGTCTCCCATCAATGGTCATTAGAGTATATGAGCCGTCCCGCAAGAAAACCAACATTATGGCCTCTTTGTAATGTATCGACCCAGATCAGCATGCGAAGTCCGCGCAGGCTAATCCGGGCCGACACATTCCGTGTGAGGGGGATAGAGGTATAGAGTAATGACTCCTGAAACAGACAATCCACAGGAAACGAAAAGTGTCTGTCCGGGTTAGCTTGCGCAGCATGCTTAGGCTAATCCTTATAGACGCATGTGCAGCAGACGATATTCGAAAACATCGTGAAAAAGGAGAAATTGCTTATCGTAGGCAACTTCTACTTTAGCCACAATGGTTTCAACTCCTTTCAATAATTAGAATTTTATTTACAGTGATTTGCATATTTCTCTATATGTATTCTAAGTCAACTGTTGTATACTAGTGGGGTCACAGCATGGTCGACGTTAACTAACAACACTAACATTGAGGTAAATCATAGTTCAGAGTGTGTTTCACTCGTTGGAACTCTTTTCTCTCATTAATGCAAGCGTATGGTTTTTCGTTATTCTGTCGAACCAATGGAATCATTGTAAACCAGATGGCAAACCAATCAAAACTCGAATTTCGTGGATGAAGACAATTGTGCGGCTTGGTTGCAGCCGTAAGTCGTCCCAAAAACATGTTAATTCTGTGAATAATATTCAATAACTTTGAAAACAGTGATCAGATTGCTATCTCATCTTGGTCTTCAGTATTTGTTCCATGTTCCTACGTACGCACCGAAAATAGCTTAAAAATGATAATTCAAAAATGTATTAACATGACCGAAAATGATGAGTTCAACTAAATAGGGTATTTGTTATTTGAACGTAATCCATATATAATATACAATAGACAACTTGATATTAAACGTACAATTACTAAATTTGAATACAAATATTATGTTCTAAATTAGCTTGAAATTTTCTTTACTCCTATGTTATATAAAAGAGGACCAAACAGAAAATGGAATATTATTACTGAAACAAATATTCCGTACTTTTATTAGTTATTTCTGATAAAAAACATATCGAAAAGTAAAGATAATTCGTTACATACTGTTTTTACAAAGAAACCGAAACATACCTAGATAGTATTGATGAAATTGAATTGAATAGTGGACTTTTAAATGAACCGAACTGTAGGGATATCTTCGCCCCGGGCATGGATTATCCGACACCGTACCTGTATTTTTCCCCGATTGTTCTACATCGATTTGTATCCCAAAAATCAAAATGTGGGACAATCGGGAATAAACCGATTTTTTACCTGTAATGGGTCGTAGTCGAGTTTACCTGTGTAAATTATTTACTTAACCCTTTCCCACCTATAGACGCGTTTTGACGCATCTGCAGCAGACGACTTTTGAAAAAAGCTTGACAAAAGGAGAAATTGCTCAAAACGAGCTATTTCTCCATTTGCCACAATGTTTCTCAACTTGTTTCAGTAATTATACCTACACTTGTAGAGATTTACCATGTTTATGAAGGGACATTTAAAGACGTCTGCTGCATATTTGCTGTATGTGGAAAAGGGTTAAAGGGACATTCTCACACACTGGGGTCCATCAAACTTAATACGATAAACATTGGAATATTTGGAAACATTCATTGCATGTCAAAATGAACATTTTTTTCAGTCGAGTTGAAAACATGTAACAAAAGGAGATCCTGTTCCATTTACCAGCAATTTTTTCTTTAGCCAAACCTTTTTTTTCAAACATAGTTTTCGCTCCAAATTCGACGAGTTGAGTCTATTTGTAGGAAAGAGTTAAATTAAACACTATAAAAGAAAAGTTTCAAGTTGCATGTATATACTTAAAAAACTACTTTATTAACTCTTTCAGCGCCACAGGCAATATTGATGATTTTGCAAACAATACTGATTCAGGTGAGACAGCTCGTGACGAGCTGTCTCACCTGAAATCAGCATTGTTTGCCTTTTAGTTATCAAAATAGTCCAACACTTTCATTATTATGAGAAATGGAGACGCCCGATTTTGAACATAGAAGAGTCTACTTTAAACAATTCGGCGCTGAAAGAGTTAAACATCTTCAAGCTCCAGATGCGACTTGTTGAATCTGTTTGTAGGAAAAAGTTTAATTAAACAGTATAAAAGAAAAGTTTCAAGTTGCATGTATATACTTAAAAAACTACCTGCGTATTCTTATTAAACATCTTCAAGCTTGTATTCATAGTTTACTACACTAACAAGAATGTCGCCGCTTAATTTTGCTCCATTTTTCGGATTATTTCTGATATCATGTGATGCCCAGGCTGTTTGTCCGTCATGCCATGCATCACAGAATTTGACGCAAGTTCGATACCCTGCAGTGATGACGTTTGATAACTTCTATTTAAATATTCCTTTTACCCGTTTTTCACGTACAACAAAATTGCAGCAGACTACGACTCCGAAAACATCTTCTAAAAATATAGAAAATATCTATAAAAGAATGAATAACTTCTGTAAAAAGATAAGAACATTGTGATAAGCTGAGATATTGTTTATCATGACAAATATCACGGTTTTTCGCAATAATTTTAAATGTCGTAATCTGCATATGTTGGATATGGTTTACACATATAACATTTAGGCGTCTGGCGACTTTGAATACATACAGGAAAACATGCGAAACATCTCTATGAATGTATGTGTAATTATTGAATAGAGATGAAAACATTTTATCACGGTGATTTCTAACGTCGTCTGATGAAGTTACGCAAAGAAAACGCATTTCTGTCTATGAGGAGTGAATACACTATATACATTGCGTCTAACAAAACGTGTTTCAAGGATCCCAAATTACGTCGTTATTCGACGTTCACTTCAGTAGTGAGATGCATACTGTAAAACTATAATATATCTATAGGTGCTACCTATTTACGATAAAACAGTAAGATGATTGTAAAAAAATTAAAGAGTATACTTTGGCAATTAAAATGATTTATAAGTAATTGACTAGACGATAATAATGTTAATCTCATGTTTTAATGTTCGGAATTCGTTTTGCTGACGTCTGTTATTACGAACAGAAAATAATAAAGTAAAGACTTTCAGAAAATCAATGAAAAACATTTATAATGAACGAGGTTTAAAAATGAGGGCCAAGATGCTTAATGTCCTTAATCAATTACCTGTATTATGATAAAGAAGCAAATGTGTAACAGTCCTTTTCTGATACCATCTGGCAACTACCTTTTTAAACCAGTCAATATGACTGGAACAAGTTATGTAAGAAGTCACATTTCTGCTTAACCCTTTCGCTAATAGAGACGGTTTCTGACTCCTTTGCAGCAGACGACTTAGGGAAAGATTGTCGCCAAAGGTACAATTGCTCAATATGTGAAAGTTATCCTTTTTCAACAATATTTGATAAATATTTATACTTTGTATGAGTGAATCTATAGCTCATGCATAGGAATTTGGGGTATTTAATGTTGATGCCACTTTTTTTGCGGGAAACGACGTCGCTCCATTTGACGTTACGCTAAATGAAGTGTTACGGAAATGACGTCACGTCGTTCTTTGGATACGGTACAGTCAAAATTTAGGTTCTGACGTCGAATTGCGGTCGTTTATTCAAAAGTTCCATTTATTTGTTAACTTGTTTGTACAAAAGTTAGATCACATGAAAATAACACAGCACTTGTATGACCTTAAATGTCGATTTAAATTATTTGTTTAAAGATTAACAAGACGACAATAATGTTCAATCTGTGTTTTATACATAACCAAAATGGCGGCCCCCATGGAATTTGCCAGTTTCATTTGAGAAAGCTTCATGGGTTATCAAAAAAAAAAAAAAAAAAAATGCTCACACCTGTTACCTAATGAGCGATAAAACCCATTTATGTTTTTTTTTCGTTTGAAGAAACTCAGGCGCGTACCCAGGCATGCGCACGTACAATGCGTACAATTCGCCAGGAAAGGTAAATTATGCATTTAAAAATGGAAGGCTAAGTTTGGTTAGGGTTGATTTCGACGGACAATGTCATTAGACCTGCATGTGAATATAGCTAGTTTGTGTTTTCGGTATGTCAAAAATCTGTTATTATGTTGTGATCTGAGCAGACTCTTTCCCCGAATCGTGCTTTCATGATGTGTCAATTTATTTCATATCTGTTCGTGTCCATCGAGATAAAGTGATATGTTATTGTGAGCGGTTGATTGAAAAGTCGCAAATGTCAAGGTCAGCCTTCAAAGTAAAATAGCATTATTCTTTGTTGATGTTCCACCGTTATCTTTGGGAGGGAATACGATTCTAAAAAATCTACCTCTGACCTTCATGTTTTTGTTTTCATCTGAAGTACATTTGGTAAACGACTATTTGTTTTGGGCTTAATACAAAACGGTTGTTACAGCATCTTGTTACAACGTGTAGTTACAACTGTTTTGCATGAGGTCATCGATATAAAATTCTTTAAAAGAAATGTTTGGAAAATAGCTAGACATTGTCTTGAACATTGTTGATAAGTCATACATTTTAAACTGTAGTAAATAACAATTACGGATGGAAGTTAAATTAAGCAACTGGAAAAGGTGTAACAAAACTAAACAGAAGCATGATGCTTTTCTTCACAATATCCGGACCAATGAAAAATACAGATGTTAGTAGAAACTGGCATAAGGCATTAAAATGCCCCGTGATCTATCAATGCATTATCATATATTGTGCATGACATACATACCTTGATTCAGGGTGTCTTAGTCAAGTGATCAAAAAAGGTATGGCGCACTCCAAAACAGTTCAAAACGCCTCGCTTCAGTAACAGTAAAAACAGTTTTTCGTATATCTCGAGTTGTGCTGAACAAATTCATTATTTTTCACGAACTTTTCATTTAACTTAATATTTAACTTAAACAATCGCGAAAAAAGAATGCTGACCTGAATAACTATGGACATGAGCACTGTATGTTCAAATATGATGTGTTTTCAATTAATTAATTAATTAATTCTTTTTAGGGGCCTATTGCAAAATGGTACACGGAATGATGTAATTAAAGCTCTCAATTTAAAGCATCTTTTTGTTTATTAATTAATCTTGTTTCACACATGTTTGACGTATTTATCAAATACGTCTGTGTGTACTCCCAATTCTTCATGGAAATGTGCAATCTCGATTTCACCTTGTTTTAACTCTTTCATCGCCAAATATTGTTATAACTAAAACGCAAACACTGCTGATTTCAGGTGAGACAGCTCGTTACGAGCTGACTCACCTGAATCTGCATTGTTTGCAAAAACCTCAATATTGCCTTTGGCGCTGAAAGAGTTAAATAACATCTTTAGATTAACTACAGACGTATTTTCTATGTACTATATATATTTTTACTAACTTGCTCCTGTTTTCAGAGTACAATTTAAATACACTTTGCATTTTGATAATTGTGTACACGAGTCATATGCCATCGTCTAATCTACAAGTATAACGTATTTATATTCTGTGTCAGAGAATATGTGAGCCAAATAAACTCAGAGATTATATCGAATTTCATTTTAGTGTTTCCATTATCAAACCTATAACCTTAAAACGTGAAGAAAAGATGACCTTCCATGCAAATTGTCTAATAAAATACAGTTTCCACATTTCAGACGGTACACAATGCTATAAACTATAAGCAGTTGTACAATGCAGATGCCATGGAATGTAGAGTTAAACCTGACACAAAAACCAATTCAGATTTTAAATATTCCAAATTCTAGAGCTCTTATCTCATATTGAATGAGTTACGGTGTAAACATGACTACATGCTATGTGATGACCGGTGTGAACGTGACTACATGCTACATGATGACTGGTGTAAACATGACTACATGCTATGTGATGACTGGTGTAAACATGACTACATGCTATGTGATGACTGGTATAAACATGACTACATGCTACATGATGACTGAGATAAAACCTGCACGCATGTGCACTCTAGTCTTGATATACTGCCATCTCTTGTATGGTGTGAAAAATGAGTTGATTAATTCTCTCATACATTAAACTATAATGGATGGACACAGTTTACTACATATTATCTTTTTTTTACTAAGATGCAATCAAAGAAGATTTCTTTTTTTACTAAGATGCAATCAAAGAAGATTACAAACTGAAAGAGGTACACACCTCAAAACGGCTAATATCTCTTGTTCAGTTTAATCGTATGTACAATCCTAACCCTCTAACCCCCCCCCCCCCCCCCCCACACACACACACACTAATGCGAACTGTTCTGTTATACTGTGACAACATCTCTAGTGATAATTATATCTGAACGCCTTACTTTTTAAAGAAACATTCCATTATTTTTTATTTATGGCATTGACATATATTGGTTGTCCTAGCCCAAAATATACTAATAAGTTATGCGTTGCTGTTAAGTGTTAGAAAACTGATCCTAAACCGGGTCGTCAGTATATAATAACACAAATGTGTCATGTGTTATATTCTACCGGACATATTTTAATAAGCAATATCAAGTTCTAAATATTAGCATACTTCATGACTTATATTTATGTTACATGTAGATGGGTTACACCCGGGTGAACAACGCTTCAAATAGAAGACAGACACACTTGTAGTAATGGTCAAATGTTTTAAGCAGTTTAAAGTTAACTAAAAGACGATTTTATATAGTTGACTTGTATTAAACAGCCATCCGTCTCCAGATGTGACACTTTTTCTCTCCCATTAGGTGGATGTTTAAGACAAGTTTGACTGTATACGTTTTTTAAAAATAAATATTTGAACTATTCTGCGACAACAACGGCTGGTAAAACGGAATAGGAACTTATGATTTCTTCACTTTTGAAAACTAAATAAAAACACAAATATATTCATAAAAATGCCTCTTTCAGGCGGGGAACTATACATTCCGGCTAACTATGACATAGTTAAGACAGGGTGAGAACCTGTGTGTGTAACCGTTTGGATTATCAAGTATATGTAGCTAAGGTTCAGCACGTCAAAACACTCGCCATCTTCGTTTGTCACAGCAACACTCGAACATTTGTAGCGGCTATTTTGGATAGAACCAGGCACCAATCTTCCATTGTATATTCAATCCAGTGAAGCTGTGTCTCATACTGAAATATAACAATAAGAGTTTTTGATAAAAAAAAAATGAAATAGGTCGCTCCACGCAATAACCAGATTTCCGAATTTTAAAATATTGCGATAATGCACACTAGCCGTCAGGAACTCACACGTGGTCTGATCATGATCTTTCCTTCAATTTGTGAAGCCTCGTAATTGAAGGAAATGAGAGTGGAGTGACCAGAACTCACGTACGTTTTCAGATTCATCGTCTATATACAAGATAAATATAATTATTGACTATTCCAAATTGTTACATATTTCAGATCATCAGGGAGAATGGTCTAAACTACACTACACAATTAATGATATATTTAACAAGTAATATAACTACAAGATGAATTAATTAGTTTAATCTTGAACATTTTATTATATTGAGGTAATCGAGGAAGAATGAGGAAGAATGATCAACACTATACAAGCCTTACACATTCATATAAGTGTGTTTAAATGTATTGTAGGTAATCGGAGTGGAATGGGCTGAACTATATTTCGCCTACAGAAACAAGAACATATTTGATCCATATTACAACTACATGATAAATTATACAATGGACTCCTCCGGCGCGGTCAAGGAGCAAGTGATAGCCGATGATCTCGGCCTTAATTTGTGAGTATTTAATATGAGTCGCGTCTTGCTTTTTGTTTAGGTTTCGTTACATTTGCGGACAGTACTGACTCTTGCTAGTCTTACCTTTCCGCTTGCATATATAATAGTCCTATAATATTATGTATCTTCTGATGTTAGACGAAATAAAACCCCAAACCGCCAGACGCGGCTGATTTGTTGGAAAAAACACAGGTGCCAGTCCCGTTTAAAATCTGAAAATAGCATTTTCAATATATAGTCAAATGCTATTTTTAGATTTTAAACGAGACTGGCACCTTTGGGAAAAACATTATAATTTGTCATGGTTTGTTTATGAATAAATCATGGCTTGGAAGTAAGATGCGCATACATATAATTAGATGTAATGAAAGCCGAATTAATTTAAATAACCAATTGATTCGACATTCTGTTATTAGATAATCCACAACTTAAACCGAAGTTTAAACTTATTTATTAGCAAATCATAAAAAAGTGAAATTTAATAAAGTATATTATGTACCACCCACTTTTCAACAGTGATTTGTTGTATAACCACATCTGATAAATTTCTTCTTTATTTATTCTTTTTTTCAAGTGAGGTCAACGCCAAGGTAACATATGCCATATTCACGGCATCAATTAGAAATATACCCGTGATTGATTGGAGGCCAACGTCGTCTTCAACGATATTTTAGTTATCTCACGGTGGTCATGGCACCTAAGTGTTTCCTCATTTTTCATAACCATTACTCCACACAACAGCCCTCCTAGGCAACTGAAGACCTTCACATATACATTGTTAAGCGCATTAGTTGAAGTCGAATAAGGCTAGTCATAATGGTTCTTGTCAAACATCGGAAACAATGAGTGACAGCGCCGTGTTTGGAACGACCGCTAAATTGACACGCCTCTTCTTTACTGACTGACAAATCGCGGATCGACTTATAATCCAGCAGTGCCATCAATAAGGCTCCTTGATTTAGTCGTTAGAGCATCCGCCACCAATGCGGGAGAACAGGAATCGAACGCATTCGGGTCATAACAATACCTTATAAATGTTAGTCATGACTTCCTTACACGGCGCGAAGGGGTGCGTGGATAACATGACGACGGGTGAACAGATATGTTAACCTCGTTCAATTGGAACCAGGGACGTTGTACCTTTGGGTCATGAGTTGTACACGTTACCTTTAGGCTTATGTCTGCCTCATTGTTCGCTCACGTATTCGAAACCATGGCATAGACGCTTTGCGTAGCGAGGCAAGTACTTTGCATTTATACAAATATCTGCCTAATTTGTTCGTGCAATTAAAATTCGAACCATTGAACATTTCTTGTTTATATTCACAGTGACGTCACCCCGAAATGTATAAGAGCAACGGCTTTCCTTAAACTGACGGCTCCACAAGACGATAAAACTGAGCCAATGGCAAGATTTCAAAAGAATGGTATATTTATGTTTTATCTCATGAGTTCTGTGAGTGTCAAAATCCCATTACATAAATAACTTATGACACTAATAGTTTGGTTTCCAGTCCTACGCTCAAGTCTTTGTTACAACGCGGAAATGACTTCATGCCAGCGGTTTGACTTTATATAACATTAGTCAGTTTGGCGCTGAAACCGGCATTTTTTTTTTTTAAATACGCCTCATAAATCGCCCAGGCTCGCGGCATATCATCTTAGTAATGTCGTTTATTAAAAGTGATACTAAATTATCCTCTATAAAATGAAACAGTGACAAACAATGTGGGGACTCGTTGCCTGAGTAAAGACTCAGATAAGCCTTTGCATACGCATAGTGGCACCATAGGTCGCAGTAAACACATCAATCTTGGTTTCGTATCCTGAACAATTATATCTTTGGCTAAATATCAGTTTGGCAATTCCATATCATGGAAACAAGAACATGCTTAGACAATACGTTATGTACATGTATGTCTCTATGAGTATCAATAGCATTTCTTGTATCATACGAATGGCAAAAAAAAACACAGTTATGTATGTTGTCTTTTCTTGAGCAATATTTCCGGATTTTCAAATACATGGGCGTTCCGTTCCGCTCACATATTATCCTCCGATTAGCAAAATAAACACTGTAGTGTATGTTGTCTTTTCTTGAGCAATATTTTCGGATTTTCAAATACATGGGCGTTCCTCACACATATTATCCTCCGATTAAGATAGAAATATGCCTGGCAATTAATCACACTATCACGTAAATCTATTGAACATGGGTCTAACATGTATCTTCAGAATTTCATAATATAAAGAAACGCTGACAATGCTGAATTATTGGTTGTCTTTTCGAGAGCCAGGGGTTTTAATGCACGACTGGTACGAGCACATATTGTGCTACAACTGAGCTAGAACTTGGCATGGAAGTGCACTTATCATCGAATAATAACACGATCAGAGCATATCCGTTGAACAAGAATCTCAAAAATGTTGCGAGAATTTCATAATTAATAGGAACGCCGAAAAGACTGTATAACTGCTTGCCGTTTCCTTATCAATATGCATGGGTGTGTGCTACAGCTAGGATACAACTCTGCCTGATACGTCTGGCAATATGAAATAATCTGTTCTAACATTCACTCAAAAGGGCCGATGTTGACCCATATGTGGCAATTTCCTTTCATTCAGTACAGGTTTATACAGATGTTAAATCTATGGCTAAGATCTATAGATGAAAGTTCCCTAAAAATCATGTTGTTTTGCGAGCTGGAATGTTCATGTAAGTTTCTTAAAAGATCTTAACAATTTGTTTGATGTGTGCACCTAGACTAGTTTTGTTAGATTGAAATTGCAAGGCTCTGGGGGCGCAGCCCCTGATCAGAATTTAGATACGTCTGGCAATATGAAATAAACTATTCTAACAGTAATTCACAGGGTTTTTTTGGGTAGATAATTCGAATCGATTCCGTGACACACAGCTTTTAATCTTGACATTTCTTAATTGATAGGAACTCAGATGATGCAGTACTTTTGGTCATCCTGCCCCGACCAATATTTGTGGATTTTTAAATGCACGGGTAGAACGCGCACTCATTGTCCAATAGATGGGATAGAACTTGGAATGGCGGTGCCATACAGGAGAATGATCCTAAGCCTGGAGAACCTACCTTGGTCGGCCATACTAACAGATCTACGTCGAGCCACGAAGATAATCCTTGGAACGGATGATTTGTATTGGGCATGGACTTTCGGAAAAAGTAGTAAGTTTATTTGTATACGGCTTTAAACGGTATTCGTTGTATGCACTATATGTTTCTTTCAGAATTAGTACATTAGAACATTAGTGTTTATAATTAATCTTCACCAAATTGTATATGTTTTTTCCGTTTAACGGAATTAGTACATTTGTACATTTGTACATTAGTACCAATTATTTTTAAATAATCTACAATTTTTATATGTTATTTCCGTTTTTCGGAAATAGTACATAATTACATTAGTACCATTTGTTATAAAAGAAGCTACACCACACTTCTTTTCGTCGTTAAGTTTTAGTGAATAGTTCACTTCATGTCAAATGATTTGCACAGCTGCTGTATTGTTTCGAATGTCAACAGTTGGCGATCTGAATGTACTTGAAATTGCCAGATTTACATTTTAACAAATCCATGGCTTCAACGACAAACCTCTATTGTGAACGGAACACTAGTAATTATTCTTCTTTTTAAACATAGAAGGGGGAAAATAAAAAATGAAGATGTTTGAATATATAATTGTAATTTGTTATCAATACCATTGAGAAGCCTCTCACATACTATTACAAACAATGGATTTATTAAATCCTCAAGACAACTAATTGCTATAAGTAATCATCAAACCTTGATATTACAAACTAACCGCCTGTCAACCATTAGTATTCTTCCGTTCAATCTCAAATGCAGAACTATAACCTTGATTGACAGGCTAACATGATGAAACATTGTGAAGTATTGTGCTCTATCTTTAAATTCTTTTTATCTAAATGACTTTTTATGAAATAATGTACACAAAACATGAACCAAAATAATGAAAAACATATAAGAAAGTAACAAAAGTTGTAGGGTGGGTGGGCGGTTAATCGAATTAAAAGAGGCTTCTTCTCTTGTCAAATACTATTCAAACTGTGATTTGTGTTTTCCACGATTTTCCATGCATGAACATATTTTAATTTAAACCAATGAGATAAAAAAAAACAATCAAAGAAATAATTGGTTAGATTTTTCACTAGTCCAATCAGATGTGTTTGTCATTATACACAAGACCAAATAAGGATATATGCTACCTTACACAATTGAACGTCTGCCAATAATCATAATTAACTATTTTTAACTTTATAAAAATATTCCAATTATTCTTCTTTTTAAACATAGAAGGGGGAAAATAAAAAATGAAGATGTTTGAATATATAATTGTAATTTGTTATCAATACCATTGAGAAGCCTCTCACATACTATTACAAACAATGGATTTATTAAATCCTGAAGACAACTAATTGCTATAAGTAATCATCAAACCTTGATATTACAAACTAACCGCAAACCCACCGGCCAAAAGCAAAAACAAAAACAAAAATAAACAAAAACACAAAACAAAAACACATAATAAAAAGAAAAAACAAACATAGGATTAAGCTGAAGCAATAAGAAGCTGAAGCAATAATACAGAAAAAAAAGCAATTAACATTAATCAGCCATTTTTTCCATAATTCTCTTCCAGAAATGTTAAGAAAAACCCACATCAACTATCCGTTCCTAATATGACCATTCTGTAGCAGACTACTTTGAATATATTGTCAAAAATTAGAAAATCTTACTAATTTAATAGATATCGTATGACTTAAAAGTGAAAACCTAGTGACAAAAGAAGAAATTGCACAAAACATGCAATTTCTCCTTATGCCACAATGCCCTCAAAATACCCTCTGCTGCAGCGGTGCCATAAAGAGTCTATATGAGGAAAAGGGCTATTAAATAGTGCAATACTGTATGGAAAAACTATTCCAGAAGAAAATTGATGTAATAAATGAAGCAAGCATAAGCCATAGTTTAACAACCCTTACTTGCGTCTACTCCTAGATTCAACGTCAATCTTTGAATTCCTGCACAAATATCAATATAAAATAATAGACAATCCTCCCTACTAAATTAAACTTATCTTATACATGAATACTCATAATTATGTTATATATCACAGATGTGCAATAACTTGAAGAAAGAAATGTTTCAACCTATTAGATCCTTCTGTATTGAGATGTAACCCCCGTCTCTTTTTGCAAAAAGCTCGTTTTTAATTCTCCCACAATGTGTAAAAGGTTTGTATGTACACAAAAATTTAAACTGCATTTGTTTTCTCATCTCTTTATTCAAGTAAGAATTCACTTCCCTTATAACCACCTCAGTGATGGAATGATCTATTGGTCTTGGTAGAATTGCAGAAATACAAATGCTAATTGAAGGCTTGATTTTCCTACACACTCCAATTAAATTACCAAAATCTGACAACATTTCTCTCTTCGAAGCTCTGTTTCCAATGTCATTTGTTCCCACATGAAATATCACAAATTGAAAGTTCTCTAAATCTGCTTCCCGACGTTGAAGCCTTTGCGTTAATCTAGCAATTGTGTCCCCTCTAAAGGCTTGAACTTTACAACCCTCTATGCCAGAAACATATTTGGCCATGGAATCACTTATAATAGTGACCTTTCTCACTTCTGTAATAAGAATTGATAATATAATTCATTTTAACACGCAGTGATTTACCAAGGTAAATAACTCTTACCCAATATCCCTAAACATTAAGTGAGAGTTCATTCCCTTGCATCATAGTTTAAATATAATCACCATCACTCAATCATACATGCATACCACAGAAAAAGACAAGCTAGCCCAACAAATCTAAACACTTTGTTGAAAACTAACCACTATACCACCTCCCTTGGCAAATAGTTATCAGAAATATACATGCAAACCGAGCAATGCTAAATAGACACAAACACAACTTTACAAATTCAATGAATAAAACTTGAGTAACTACTATATATATACTTCAATTACTATATAATAATGAATTATATGCTAAACCGTAACTTTCCACTAAAAAAATGAAAAGTACCATTATCATATGTGTCAACTATTTACACGTTACGTAAAATGTTTTCTTTCATTTTCTCTGCAACTTGCAGCTTATCTTCTAAATCAAAAGTTAAATAGTTTTTATAAGCGTCAGACTTCCAATCTCAATGTAACTGGATTAATTCAGAGGAAACCCCTGATTTAAAAGCAAAAGTTGCACCTTTATAAGCCATAACTGGACACAAAACGGATCCTGGAATAGGTATTAAAGGTACTACTAATTTTCTCTCACCAAACTGAATGGTTTTTGACCACCTTATCTCAACAACCAACATTCCATTCTTTTTATGAACATAATTACTACGCTGTAAACATTTACCTTCTTTGATATCTTTCTTAATATAAGGAACTAAATTTGATTTACGAGCGAACAGAAAGAACGCAAATAAAAATAAACACCAGTAAACCCTATCACTTACTAATGAGAAATCTAAGTATTTTACCATTTTCAGCAAAATATCTGGGGTAATGGGGTAATGGGGAGTGCTTGTTTAATACAATGTGGATTCTGTCTGGCTATGCCAGTAATAGTAAGATTTACAATAAAATTATTTATTTCTGCGACAGGATATCCTAATAATAAGTGCATAGTCTTAACACCGCTTATGTAATTTTTTATTGATTGAACTGCTTTGAAACTTCTGCTTAAGAATGGAGCAAAAAGACTTAAAGTGTTTGAGCTAGATGGTAGTTTCTGGAGACCAAAGAAAATACAAAACATCAAATAAGCCTCCCGTTGAACTTTCAGATTCTTTAAAGTACCAACAACATATGCAGATCTTCTAGAACTCTTAAGATCCTTTTTTAAGTCTGTCATCTGAAACTCTGAAACATAAATTATGTACAATGCTACCAGTTATTAGTGAATTCAAATATTTCACTAGACGTCTGGAATTCTTGTAACTTAAATTGCTTGGTGAGCATATGAAAAGCCTCTATATGCTTTTGACTTGAATTCCATCTCGATAAATGATCTGCAATTCTATTTGAAATTCCACTAATATGTATAACTCGAATTTGAAATTCATATTCCGCAGATAAAAATGCAATCTCCCTCAATCCTGACTGTAAACTTTCGTTATGAGATCTGCCGGAATTTAAAACTTGACACACTGCTTCATTGTCACAAAATATCTGAATTCTTTTTCCCTTAAATAACTTGCCCCACAATTTAAGGCAAACCATAATAGAAAACATTTCTAACACATTAATACAATATTTCCTGTTTTTAACATCTATTGGAAAATCGGAATGAAAGAATTTTCCATTACTAAAACCACCACATCCTTCTAGACAAGCGTCTGAAGAAAAAGTTTCATCTGGATTACACCACTCCTCATACAACATCATAGAAATACCATTGTAGTGAGGTAAAAAGGTATTCCACCATAAAATGTCTTTTTTGAAAAAATTTGGAATTAAATGTGACCTTTTATTTTCTTTATATAATACTTTCAACCATTGAATCATTCTAGACACAAATATCCTACCAGGTCTAACACATGCAGCCACAAAATTGAGTTTCCCTAATAATGATTGCACTTCTTTCAAAGTAGCTGTTTCTTTACTTAACCAAAATGATAATAATACATTCAATTCCAATAATCTTTCAGAAGTTATTTCCATTGTCATTGTATTAGTATTGAATAAAACTCCTAAAAATGACATGATTGTAGATGGAGGAGAAGCTTTACTCTTTGCTTCTTCAATACCACATTTTTCTAAAACTTTCTGTAAGGTGTAGAATGCACAATATGCATTTTGTTTATTCTCGGCTGAAGCAAAATCATCCAAATAATTCAACACCTCAATTCCGAATTTATACATTATAAATGATAGTGCATTAGTAAACCGTTGACAACAAAATGCAGATGACCGACTACCCATACTCAAAACCGTGTCACAGAAAATGTGTTTCTTCCAAATAAAAGCAACTAAATTGTAAGATGATGGACAAATTGGTAATTGCCTATATGCCCTCCTTAAATCAGTTTTAAACAATAAACAGCCTTTACCCGTTTGTTTAATAATTGAAATATAGTCATCTACTTTGGGATAAACTAGATCTATTTTCTCCCCTAAATAAACATCTTTACTTATATGATCATTCACAGAACTGCCTTTTGGATAACTGAGATCCAGAATTACTCTTCTTTCTACAGTATCTTTTTTGGGTAAAGAGTTAAGTGGGGAAATTTTTATACCGGATTTAAATGGATTTGATTTGAATGGACCTAAAATTGCCTTGTTTTCACTTTCTTTAGTCAAATATGCTAGCATGCTATCAGAAAATTCCAAAGCTCCTTTATGATTTCTAAATTTCCATAGCGATTTTTGATTTATTTCCGGAAAATCTTCACTCCCCAAATATCCAATTGGGAATCCAAATTCTACCAAATCACAAATTTGATCATCTTTATAATCTGTTAGCAATGATCTAATGTACTGCATGTTAAATCGGTCATTAACCGGAATCTTGCAATATTCAAAATTAAATTTCCCGGAGTTATTAACTAAGTCATGCGCATTTAAACAAATTGCTCAATGTTGTCAACTTTCAACTTGTTTTTAGTAACCTTACAAATTTCACATTTATTTGAATGATTGCAAATATGTTTTTTTAACTCTGACTTTTGAGATATTTCAGCAATACTAGTCTTTTTATTTATTTTATTATTTTTCTCATCAAAATAAAGGAATTTGGGTAGAAAAATATCCACTATAGACTTTCTTTCATTTTTGGTTATTTGCTCCTTGACTGTATTTATATCTAAACCGGACTTAAGTCACTTAGGCAAATGTGGACAGCAAGACGAACTTTCAGGATGTTCCATTTTCTTCCTGTCCTTTAACCAACATGACGCGCAGATGTGCGTAGCCATCCTCTGCTTACCTTTAATTACACACAAGTGATTATTTTTGTGAAGACATTTATTTCTTTGGAATTCAGAGCAAAACCATACCCTTTCTTCCATGCTATTATTGAAATTGCTAGAGGTATCTTTTTTGAAATTTGATGCAGCTTTATTTTTCAAAACATACTTTGAAAGAATTGCAGTCTCAATTTGCTGAGAATCGTCTGACCACTTCTTTTTACCCAGTTCGATTTCCCTCAACCAAGCTGCATACAAAGATTTCAAGCCAGCGAACTCATATGTTCCATAGTAGTAGGCAATTTTCCTTAATAACTCTAGACGCCCTGCTTTCTCAACTGCATAAACATCAACACAAGCAATTATCTCTAACTCGCCTGCTACAAAAAGTTTGAAGTCCAAATCCTCAAAATTCATTTGCTTATTCACATACTCAAATTGCAAATGTGACTGCGGCCAACGTTGTGGATACTTTACCCTGTCAGATGCCTTGGCATTAATACCAGACACTTTTTTCCTACTTTTCTTAACTCTATGTTTATGCTCTTTCTTTACATCAGACTCAGAGCTGTTTGACTGATTGGAGACTGAAGACTCATTTTCACTTTCAGAAGACGAGTCATCCCCATCCAAAAACTCACACAACCCAAGTTTTTTTAATTCTTTCTTTAACAAATACCGTATTTGGTCATCGTTACGAAGATCATTAATTGTCATCACCTTTTCGCTATCAAAACACCTTTGTTTCTGGGAAAAAACTTTGGGTCTAGCCCCCTGTTCGTCACATTTATCGACAAAAGTGTCCTTTGAAATTAAACTGCTTTTACCTCTTAGGCGACGCACTTTGTTTCTTTGCTGCTCTAGTTCTTTTCTCTTATTCTCCACTTCGGCATTTCTCCTTAACCTCACTTCTTCCTCCTGCAATTGTTTTATTTCCCTCTCCATGTTTTCCATTTCGTCGTCAATATCGTCCTCTGTCAACAACACTTTATGGGGAGAAACTTGCCTATACACCGGTTGTTGTTGTTCCGTACATCCTGAGGCTCCCTGAAGGGAAAATTCTGCATGAGGCGACGTCTTCAGTGTGTTCACGCCCAGTTCTCTAAGTTGGCTTACTTGTTCGTCATCGCTAATATGTTCTCTTTCTATCCCTTTTCCTACCCGACCTTTAGTTTTCGGCATTTTCCACGTTGTAACTAACCACAACTAAACTTCTTTTTATTTAATATCAAATTAAATTAAATCAGTCCATATAATAAAACGACCACAGTCGGCATTTTCCACAACTAAACTTATTTCAGTCCATATAATAAAAAGACCACAGTGGAGGTCTATAAATGTGTCTCTCCAACAACTTGAGACTTATAAACAACTTTTAACAACTATTAATCGAATTAGAAGAGGCTTCTTCTCTTGTCAAATACTATTCAAACTGTGTTAATCGAATTAGAAGAGGCTTCTTCTCTTGTCAAATACTATTCAAACTGTGATTTGTGTTTTCCACGATTTTCCATGCATGAACATATTTTAATTTAAACCAATGAGATCAAAAAAAATAATCAAAGAAATAATTGGTTAGATTTTTCACTAGTCCAATCAGATGTGTTTGTCATTATACACAAGACCAAATAAGGATATATGCTACCTTACACAATTGAACGTCTGCCAATAATCATAATTAACTATTTTTAACTTTATAAAAATATTCCGTTGATTTGATGATTTCAATTGGTCACGTACATATAAGCTCCGTCTAACGATATAGGGTTTTAATGACAAACCACTTTTACATCATTTAATGGTATTTTGGACAAAACGAGCGGCGCAACATTTCCATTCATTTTGTCAGAGTGTGATATGTAGATGCGGAGTGAGAAGACTCTGGTGAGCATATGCGAGTGTACAAATATGCATCAAAACCCCGTATCGTTAGCCACTGTTAAATTTCCAATCAGCTATGTCGTGGTCTACACGTGCGCTTGTTACTGCAGCGAGATTCATCGCTGTTTTTTATTGGATTCGGTTTTACCAAGTCACTGTATTTTATCAAACCCAGGAACATTCACGAAAGCGTCGTGTGTATCATCTAATGAACCAAATGCTATATTTCCGAGTCCGAATTAACGTTCATAATATCAAGTCTAAGTTAAGCGGAATAATATATTGTTCTGTTCTGATCATCTTTTCAGTTTACTTTAACCAATGATGAACCAATCCAACGTAACCAAGATTATATAATTGAACCAATGACGAACAAATACAACTTTGCTATGATTATATAATTAAACCAATGATGAATAAAGCCAACTTTGCCATGATTATATCATTGAACCGATGATGAACAAATCCAACTTTGCAATGAGTATATAATTGAACCAATGATGAACCAATCAAACTTTGCCATGATTATATAATTGAACCAATGATGAACAACCAGTTCAACTTTGCCCTGATTATATTATTGAACTAATGATGAACCAGTCCAACTTTGCCCTGATTATCCATTACACTCACGGTATAACAACATTGTAAACGTGATATTTAGGTTACGATATAACACTCACTCTATATTTTCTATTCTCGATATTCTCGATTCAACACTCCTTGAGTTACTCGATATTCTCGATTCAACACTCCTTGAGTTAAACACACTTTTTTTTATTATTCATACAATAATTTAGTGAAATCATCCTATTTCCATTAATTCCCAGGACATTTTACGTATTTCTATTCAATTCTCTTAAGTTACCCACATTCTTTAATTATTAACACAATCATTTTAATTATTCTACTTCCATTGAACTCCCGCAAGTCTCATATTGGGACTTATTCCCATTATCTTTAACTGTTTCTGACTGTAACGAATAATTGTCGGTTGGAGCATAGTGCGCTCTGTCGTATTTTTGCCTCCTAAGCTTTGTTTGTAGTTGAAATAATGTTAAATTGTCTTCTGAATTAGTGCTGTTATGCGATGTTTCGTTGTGTGAGATATCGCGGTGTGAAACTTCATCACGCGAAACCTCGCTGTGCTAAACTTCGTTACGCGAGAACTCGCTTCTGGACGATAACCTATCTCGCTGTGTACGTGAGAGGAGCCTTTTTCCGCGGGATTTGGGCTTATTATTGTTTCGAACAGTCTCAGTTAATTCCGAACTACTTGTTAGTTGGGGAAGTACATAGCGACAATTTCTAATCGGGCTTGGTTGCAACTCTTTTGAAACGGGAATATCCCATTCACTTAAATTTGCACATATATATATACATATATATATATATACAGAGTTGTCATATAATAAAAAGTTTTAGAAATATAAATGAAATATTAAAAGGTTTAACATCTTAGTCAGTTATGCATATGTACAGTCATGTTAACAAGTTTTACCCAATGTTTTAAAGATGTAATATTGTAAAAATCGCAACGGTAAATCTGCCACACTTATCTCCTACTAAGAAATAATTTGGTTACGAACATGAACACAGAAAATTCTGGAATTGTGTAAGTTACAGAAATACCTTTATAAAAGGTACATAACTCGCTGATATCCAAAGATCAACTAGATGAACTACTGACTTTCCATTGTTGGCTACATACATACATGTTGAGATGTACGGAAAGTGTATCATTCTATTACTGAAATTCCCTTGATGGCTACATACATATATGTTAAGTGGTACTAAAAGCTTATCATTCTACTACTGATATTCTCTTGTTGGCTACATATATACATGTTGAGTGAAACGGACAGTTTATCACTCTACTACTGACATTCCCTTGTTGGCTACATACATAAATGTTGAGTGGAACGGAAAGTTTATCATTCTACTACTGACATTCTCTTGTTGGCTATATACATACATGTTGAGTGGAACGGAAAGTTTATCATTCTACTACTGACATTCCCTTGTTAGCTACATACATATATGTTAAGTTGTACAGAAAGTTTATCACTCTACTACTGACATTCCCTTGTTGGCTACATACATACATGTTAAGTGGTACTAAAAGCTTATCATTCAACTACTGATATTCTCTTGTTGGCTACATACATACATGTTGAGTGGAACGGAAAGTTTATCACTCTACTACTGACATTCCCTTGTTGGCTACATACATACATGTTGAGTGGAACGGAAAGTTTATCATTCTACTACTGACATTTCCTTGTTGGCTACCTACATATATGTTAAGTGGTACAGAAAGTTTATCATTCTACTACTGACATTCATTGTTGGCTACATAAATATATTTTGAGAGGTACGGAAAGTTTATCATTCTACTACTGACATTACCTTGTTGGCTACATACATACATGTTGAGTGGTACAGAAAGTTAATCATTCTACTACTGACATTCCCTTGTTAGCTACATACATACATGATGAGTGGAACGGAAAGTTTATCATTCTTCTACTGACATTCCCTTGTTTGCTACATACATACATGTTGAGTGGAACGGAAAGTTTATAATTCTACTACTGACATTCCCTTGTTGGCTACATACATACATGTTGAGTGGAACGGACAGTTTATCATTCTACTACTGACATTCCCTTGTTGGCTACATACATATATTTTGAGTGGTACGGAAAGTTTATCATTTCTACTTAGATTTCATTTCCAATTTCTACTTTACATATGTCGTCCATTGTCTATTTATATATCTCTCTCTTTTTCAAGACGTGCCAGCTTTGCGGTAATATGTCAAGGTTTTAAAGTGATTTGTAAATAACGACTGTAGGTAATCGTCGTGAAATGCAATACACACATAATTCTTGAATTGAATTATTCGCCTGGAAAATGAAAAACACGTTTTTATATGCGACAGAAGTAGTATATACTTCGCTTTTTTCATAAAAACAAAAATTGCATACATATTTACCTACTTTTCTTTTCTGAGTAACTGGCGGCCATGTTGAATATTATGTATTGTATCTTATTTGTATGAAAGGCGATTGTTATTGTTAATTGCAATAAATAATCTATGACATCATAGATAACACGCCGATCTTAACTCAGCATTAGCATATATAAAATACATTTGGGACTTTTAACTACAGTATGTTAACCTTCACTCGTGGTTAAGACATATACAAACGGCCTTCTTAGGATAAAACACCTAAACTAACTCGGGGATAGCAGATATTCAATACATACGGGTCTTATTAGGACAATATATCAATATTCACTCGAGGCCTTGTTTGAATAACACGCTGATAACATTTGGATAACACTCGGGGTTAGCATACATACAAGTAGCCTTCTTATGTTAATTCGCCGGTATTAACTCAGAGTAGGCACATATTCAAATATGCTTTACTGTGATAAAACACCAACGTTAACTCGGGGATGGCGAATTTACAATACATTTGGTTCTGGTAACGACAATGTGTCAATGTTCACTCGGCTTTGTTCCGACACCAAACCTAAATTAACTCGGTGAAAGCACATATACAAGTATAATTTGATACGATAATAAGCCTATATACACATTGGGATAGCACATATATAACTATGCTTTGTGACGATAACACGCCTATATACACATGGGGATAGCACATATATAAGTAGGCTTTGTTACGATAACACGCCTATATACAAATGGGGATAGCACATATATAAGTAGGCTTTGTTACGATAACACGCCTATATACAAATGGGGATAGCACATATATAAGTAGGCTTTGTTACGATAACACGCATATATACACATGAGGATAGCACATATATAAGTAGGCTTTGTTACGATAACATGCCTATATACACATGGGGATAGCACATATATAAATATACTTTAATACGATAACACGCCTATATACACATGGGAATAGCACATATATATAGGCTTTGTTACGATAACATGCTTATATACACATGAGGAAAGCACATATACAAGTAGGCTTTGTTACGATATAACGCCTATATACAATGGGGATAGCACTTATACAAGTATGTTTTGTAACAATAACACGCCTATATACAGATGGTGATGGCACATATTTAAGTAGGCTTTGTCACGATTACACGCCTAAATACACATTGGGATAGCACATATACTAGTCGGCTTTTTTACGATTAAACGCCAATATTATTAACAATTGTAACTGGAAGATAACACATATACAATACATTTGGGCGTCAATACGACAGTATGTGATTCTTCACTCGGGGTTAGCAGATACACAAGTAGGTTTTATTACGACAACATGCCAACGTTAACTCTGAGATAAAACCTATGTAACATTTGAAGGCGTGTTTCCGACAGTATGTCATTATGAACTAGGAGTAAACACATTAAACAATACAAGTATGCCTTGTTACAGCAATACTTCATCGCTATCTCTAACACAGCACATTTGCAAAAATTTAAGTCGTGGTTCTGCCATTCCGTCTTTGTCAACTATTGACAAACATATATACAATACACGTATGATTTGTTACAATATTTCGCTAACGATGACTGTGAGGTAGCACACTTATTCATGACATTAACCGTGGATCAACAAGAACTGTCAACTATTGGTTAATTACGACAACACGTACATATTCACTCGGAGTTAGCACACATACCAATACAAGTAGATGTGATTACGACAACACGTAATATTCACTCGGAGTTAGCACACATACCAATACAAGTAGATGTGATTACGATCGATATCACTATAAACATAATCATCAGAATGTAATCTATGTCCGACATAACTGTTTTCCAACTCACATCTTCCACTTCGCCATAGCCATCTTGTAAAGTAACCTCTTGTTTAATAGAAACGGCATCGAGTTCTTTCAAGGTAACATCTGGCGTGTCCATATGGTTAATTCTGTTGTTTCCATTGACCTTATTCTTGCGCCAATAGCGAACAGTCAATAGATGTGTTAGCCATTTTGGAACTAGATGTTCTGTTGCGTTTTTGTGGCTCAGGCGAACCTGGCCGATTGCAATAATGCAGATCAGCACACTTTGAGTTGTCATGGTAACGACGTAGATAGATATCAACGCTACGGTTTCCGGGAGAACTGACGTAATGGTGCTGAAGAAGACTGCGAACGACAGAAAAACGGTGATAGCGTAGCCAACGCGTTCGCCCGATTCACATGGAAGTAGAAACACAAAAATGTTCAACACTGTTAACAGCAAGATTGGTACCAGAACTGTAAATATCACGTATGTCGGAATTCTTCTCAGCTTTAGTGTCAAGACAACGCTGATATCGTTGTTGCCAAAGACGATCTCATATTGAGTTTCAATTATATCCCACTGAGGATTCGGCTCGTATTCGCCAAGAACAATCCCACCGTCCTCTACTGTCAGCTCGATCTAAATACAAACAAACGGTGTTAACAACAATCGTCAAGTCAAATAATGTAAGAACAATTCTTAAGTTTTTACTCGGTATTCCCAATTTTCAGAAATAATTAATTAATTAATCGTTTTCTGTTCGTTTTCTACAGTGCTACAACCTGTTTATTTTCATTATATGATTTTTGTTCTGATCTGATCTTAATTTCAATTCTAAAATTCTATGTTTTAAATGCACACATCTTATCATAACATAACATAATAAATCTAAACGTTAGCAAAAGATCGACCTGATATTTATTAGGCGCTTTTCCGATTCCTTACGAACACAATGATACCGATAAACCCTTGTTGTACAGTGAAAGCCTGCCCCAATATGTTAGTACAAAACCAAACACAAACGTACATACATACGTTCATAATACAAGGCCCCGTGAAGAAAAACACGAACTAATTTAAAAGATTTCGGTATTATTCGTGAATGACAAACTTTACCGATGTATTGTGTTTTCGGCCGGAAAACACTGAGCACAAATACTATTAATGAATGCCGAACATAAACGGAAATGAGCCCTTAGAACATCCACACAGGTCTCACAAGCAGTGCGATCGGTGTTTCTGCAGCATATCTCAGACTTGCTACTAGAACGAACAACAACTGTATATATAATTCCCAAGTTTCCGCCGATTGTCCATGTTCCAATGGCTTCAAAAGAATGCAATAATTCCGTAAACTGTCCTGTGATCTACAGCTTTGATTATCAGTATGTGAATAGGAGCATACCCTTGTACGTTTGAACCTGTCTAAAAACCAAGGCTTAATTAAACTACAAAAAAATAAATAAATAAATAAGCAGATCAAAGAAATCCGGAATATCCTCCAATGGTTCAAATACAATGATATCATCAAACATTTTCTTAAGGTATAGGTCAATTTGATTACTATCAACAAATAGGGAACTATTTGACTGCTGGAATCGATTGTGTTAAGCATGTGCCAACAGTATACAGCCAGTATAGCTAGCACAACTAAGCCGTCTGAACATGCTCTATACTGTTGTCTGCCATACTTATCATTTTATCTTGATATTCCTCTAATTTGTTTTGGACTATTTCAAATAAAAAGCTGGACATATCCACTTTAAAAGGGTAAGCAACCACTCAAGAAATGACTTCTATGCGCTTTCAAAATCGGAGTGGCACTTAGCCTTAGAGACCAACTCTGTCTCAAAAGGAATGCGACCCAGCGTTCCCGGATCTATATAGACGAAGTAACATTTAAACGGACTGCAAACAAAGAAGTAAACAATTACCGCCGTCGGTCCATATCCTAGGGCGGCGAATTTCAATTGACACGTTTGAACATCGAATGGATAGTAGTAGACTTTCATGGAACACGTCGACGTATAGACCTGTTGGACAAACACATATGGATACTGTTATATCTCTGAAGTACATGCAGAAGCAATGTCAAGTTCGCGTAGCAGATGGATTTCGCTCATTAATTGGTATTTAATTGTTGCCTAAATAGTTTCATAGTTGTCCTTTGCATATTTGAGTTAACAACTTTTTCAGAAATAATTTTACCAAAAGCGATAAATTGTGAATTGCTTGCTTTTGCCAGCCTATGAAACAATTGCACATGTAAACATGTGGAATAGAGGAATCCGCCGTGGTCGAGTGGTTAGCGTCATGGTTGTATTCCTATGGGCAATGCACATTTCTTAGACTAGTACTGGGTTTTTTACCCAGGGATCAGGAATAAATGAAATGTCGCCGTTATATAAATGCAATAATGTTGAAAGCGACGTAAAACCGCAAGAAAACAAAACATTGGAATAGTTTGAAAAATATGATTGAGACATGTAAAAATTGTGGTAAAGGAGACCCTGTCGAACTGTAAGTATGCCAAGCATATATATCTGCCTATCCCATGACTGCTTAGTCACCAAGTTGCTTACGTGTTGTTTTACGCCCTTTTCATCTAAATTATCAATTATATCACATCAATGTCTTGGACAAATATATTTACTACTGGCTCATTTATCCTGACACCAGTGAAGCAGTCGTTATGCTTACCCGACAAAGCTGAACGCCAAGGAGCGAATGCCTTTATTACCATTTTTAAAGTATTTTAAATGACTTGGCCGGGGGTTTAACCCGCGAACTCCAGCACCTAATGCGGAAGCTCTACCACTTTACCTCTAAGACGATCTTTTATTTACCCAGGTTTCATTTAAAAAAGAGTATTTCGCATGACATAACTTTACAACCGAAGAACATTACTAATACATCACATCTAACCTTAAAGGCTATCCATGTGATTAAGCCAATATTGTTGCAGTTAACATCCATGCTTGGATCACCCAGCGGTTTATAATCTATGTGAGAGTTTCGTAAAGCAACAACAGGTTTCCAGACATCGTCCTGAAATAAATATTTCGTTAAATCAGAATGCTAACTAATATTCACAAATCGTGTTGTTATTAATAACATGTACTTTATATATTTATTATTAATTTGTAAATGGAACGTAACGCCGGCTTCGTTTTCAACGATATTTCATTTGTATTAAAGTTGCCATTTTACTAACTTTTGTTTCCGGTCTACCACACAACATTCTTTTCGGGTAACTGAATTCCTTTAAACATATATTGTTTGATTGGAGATGAAAGACGCTAGTCACAGTGAACTGTGCCAATTATTTTTAGAACTGAATCGGCGAGCCGCATCTCGAATTCACGAAACCTTGATTAATAGCCCTCTTCGTTAAGAAACTAAGCTATCGCGGATCGATGCAAGATCACAAGAAAATACTTTACCACTCACAGTGTTGCAATATTGCAATAGTTATACTTATATTCGAATCGACGTTAATCAAATATGATATATTTCTTTGTGGTTGTGTTTCATGTTCTAAATTAGCTTTATTGTCAATAATAATAAAACAATCCTTATAGTCTCATCACCGCTTCCAAGCGTATGGAAATAAATTATACTTTTCATTGGTTATGATAGAAATCCGATATTACACACAAAACGAACAAGTATGAGTCGTATAGTGCGTTTTGATATCTCATACAAACCCGAGTTCATCTGACCATGCATGGCTGCAAGAGCATCAGTTGCATTTATGACTGTTCTGAGTGTATTCGAACATTGTAGTCCCTGGTGAGACTGCTCGTGCGAACAGTCCAAAAAATGCACAGATGATATTATACAATAATAACCCAAATCCGTAGATGTGCCTAAAATAGATACGCTGTTTTTTTTCAAATAAAATAAGATCATATGTCAAATGCATGCGTTTGCAGGATTTTAATATTGGCGGGTAAAATCACGAAGAATACGAATGTTAGTATCAAGCGTTTAAGGGTATCACATGGGCTATAGTATGTATATCCACTCCATCAAACGTTGCATTCAGTACTAGATACGTTTGTTATCTTTGCCAAGATCTAGATATCCTAGGGTATGCTATGACATGATGGTACATTATGATAATTAAGGGAATAAAAAGTGGGTAAGCGAAGTAAGAAAGAGCTTATTTGTCAATATATTTGGACAGATCTGGGAAGAGCAGTATGTTTACAACAAACATTTATTTTTAAATGAGTTTATTCAAAGGTTGAAAGACGAATATATACAGAACTGGAGGTATAAATGTGAAAGTAACAGCAAGCTATGCTATTATGTAATATTTAAGATGCATTATAATATTGAGATATACATTCATGCTATTGACGTTGATAAATTTAGAAAATGTTTTGTTAACTTCAGATGCGCATTACATACTCTCATGGTAGAAAGAGGTCGGCACTATGGTATTACTAAAGTGTATCGTAGCTGTCCTTATTGTGAAACTAGAATAGAGGATTAGAAACATTTCGTTTTAGTATGCCCACTGTACAGCGAATTACGAAAGTCGTATATACCACCAAAGAACCTAAACCACACTTTAACTGACGATTTTTTATCGATTAATGTATACTGATGATGCACATGAGTTACGACAATTGGCCATGTATATATTCCATGCATTGAAAGTAAGACAATTCGGTCTTTCACAGGTAGATAATATAAATATATAGATGAAGGTGGTGATGTAACAAACATGACGCCATTTCAAATCACAAACAAAATATGATGACATTCAATTAGAATTATTTCTTCCTTGGATATTATGATTGTTCTTATCCGCAGATATTTCTTTAAATCCTTGCATTAAATGTAATAAATATATGGTTTGTACGTGAAGAGGTAAGCTTATTATACCTGCGGCCAATTGAAGTCGTTTATGTCGCCGTAATCCCCGGGGTTCCATTGTAAAAAATCATCGATCCACTCGACTTGAAGATAACCTGTGACTCGCATGATTTCATGAGAGATATCCAAAGCGTTCAACGTCAAAAGGAAGAAATCAATACTGACAACTGCAAAAAGAGGAACAAAATAACCTGATGCATAACTCAATGTAACTTTGGTCTATTATGTAAAACACATTAGACGATTGGTATTGGGTGCATTTCAACTGGCTACCGTTTAACATCAGTCTTGAAGCAAATTGATGGAATGAGATTAACGCTAATAGCCTAATTGGAATTCAGATTGATTGTTTGGTATTTAACGCCGCCTTCAAACAATTGTTCAGTTTTATCCCAGCATTTCCTGGGTAAGATACCAGTACTACTGGTACATTTATCCCGCTGACACTAGCCATTCAGTCATTTTGCTAACCCCACAAACCTGAGCGCCAGGGAGGGCACTACGTTGTGTTATGTACTAAGTCTCTTCATTGAGCCGATATGTTAGTATCATAAACAGAACAACTTAACGTTAATGTAATACTTTTGACAGTAATAAATATAATATTTTAACTTTTACCTCATTAAACGCACTTTGGCGCCTCTGCAGCAGACGATCTTTTAAATAACATTTTAAATAGCTTTCTCATAATGAGCAATGTCTACTTTGTCACAATGTGTTCAACTCTATTCAAGTATCATACTTTCATTTTTCAGAGAATTTTCATAGTTTTGCAAATATATTTTCAAATTCTTCTGTTGTAGAATTGTTGTTTTTCGGGAAATGGTTTATAATTTAAGAGTGCGGTAAAAGGACGTCATTAAGTGCCTTAGGTTTGCATAGCTAGACACTGGCGTTTTTCCATTGAACTTCCACTTCGAGTGAATATACTAAAATCGCACTGTGTTGTATATTAGAAAGCATCAATTGAGAAAATGTATACGATGATAGTACGTCATGATATATCGAGTTTAGCAACTCAATTAAACTCAACTCAACTTAAATCAGTGTATAATGCAAGTCGCCGACCAGATTTGGCATTGGCTATACAAACTACATACACAATGATTGAACAAGCAAAAACAAGTTTACAAAATATCATCATATTTATAATACTAATCATAAATACGTTATAACATACTTATTATTGGCATACGATAAGGGTTTGCCGTGGTTATAATAAACAAAGAGAATGATTAAAGTTTTTGGTCTCCAGATTAAAGATAGTATAGACAAAGTTTTAAAACTGTTCAAAAGTTGTCTTGAAATATTTGAATCATAATATCTCGGATAAAATAAGAATAATAGTTCCACTTTCCAGTACAATAAACATCTTAAAATGAATCGTTTATGCTTCATTGCTACTAGGTAGACATACCCAGTAAGCCACATTTTGTACATTTTCATGACTTTCAATTAACTTTTTTCTACATTTACTGCCAAATCAGTTTTGAATTTTTTATTACTAACTTTGTTTTCAGAATTAGCAATATTTACAGAAGTTTTTAAAATTTTGAACTCCATCTGGAGTACAGAAAAGCTTTAAGACGATAGGTAAGCAGTAATTCCATGTTTTTTAGGTATCTGTTTGATTAATCTGAACAAATGTTGATTTAAACCAAGAGTTAAGAAATACAAGTTGTTAGCTGTTACCACTTGTTTAATGTAAATGTTTGCTGTTATTTCTTGTTTAACCATTTCCAAAATACATCAGATCTACAACAGACGTCTTTGAATACATGTTGGAAAAATGTTGAAAACGTATAAATTACTGAATAAATTCTTTCAGCAGAAATTTTCACATATCTCAAGTCAAGTACGGAAACATTACGAGCATAATCTAAAATCAAAATTTAGAAATTCCGATTTCGTTAGAGCGCTCGCCATTTTGGATATGTATACTCTATAGCGGTCATGCAAAACACATGGATTGAAAATTCTCGCTGCTTGTCATTTGTTTTCTAAATATCTATTTATCGATATGGAAATGCGTAATAGTTTTCGTTCACATTAATTCTAATGATACAATTTAAAGGGTGTAAAAATGTCGATAGGTATATATGTTTTATTATTTTCCGTACGCCCTAAGTGATGTCAACTGTACGAATTCCAATGATATAGTGGTCATGCAGAAAACACGAATTGAACAATATCATCGTCTAGTCAATAATTTCTCAAATCTATATTTATGACCATATTATGTTGTTAAATTTTGTAATCAGTTGTTTACGTCTTTTAGTAAATATTTGTGTTGGTGCGTGCAAAAAGGTAACACCAACATATATATAACACATGGTATCAGGTTATATGAAAAATTATATACTTTTGTTTCGTTCATAGATAACACACAGATAATCAATGGTTTTATTTTTTAAAACCTATGAATTATTCTGAAAAAGCCAAAATTCCCCAAGCGGAGGCCGTCATACTGGGTTATGTATTTAATAGCTGTCAAGCAAAAAGAACGGAAAATCGTCGTTTAGTCAATTATTTTTAAAACCGGTACTTATGGTTTTAGAAGTGCAGTGTATTTTTCATTCACTAAAACTCTTACAAAATATTTAAAGGTAAATCACATTGAGTTCATAATTGTTTTATGTATTTTTATTATCATTTTTCGTACGTTATTTTATCATATGACAATGCTTGTATCCGATAAATACCCATTACGTATTTCTTCATACGTTACGTGTGTAATATAACATGACTGAATCACTATTTCTGTATTTATTCGCGAATGTTTACAAAATGATTGAGAACGTGTATCCAGTAAACGCAAACGTCACGATAGATGGACGAGGTAAAGGGACCTTTATCGGTCATAACAATATATTTTTTGTGATTAGTTAACAGTTTATTAAGTTTATTACATGTTGGAACTTTTTTCTGACCTTGAAAATCCGATTTTCTTTTTGTGTGTTGTCATGTGATGAAACTAATCTGATTCGCGGTCAGAAAATATAGACGACGGGAATACAATTTCCTTTAAAATCGATATTAAGTGTCATCCTATGCTGTTTCATTTTCATAAACAAAATATTTATGTTTTTACTATTTATGTGAATAGGTTGCACCTCTAAATATATTAACCCTTTCCCACATACAGACGATTTCTGATGCCTCTAAAATAGACCATTTCTGAAAACATATTGAGCAATTTCTCCTTTTGCTACAATGTTTTCAACTAGGTTCAATAATTAAACTTTCAGTTATATGAAATTTCCATATATTTGCCTATATATTTTATAATTATTCTACTGCAGAGTTGCTGTATGTGGGAAAGGGTTGAACAGTGTGGACACACTGGTAGCTTACCTACGGGTTTGCTCTGGTTGAACAATGGTCGATATATTTTATCATAGCTTTGCGTGACGAACAGGGTCTCACGTAGATTTCTAACATCTGATATGGAATGACCTTTGACATTGCTGGGCGTTCGTGACAAGGCCACGAACGCCAATAGACAGCAATATGGGAGAAGCTGCATTTGTTGTTGGAACTGTTTGAGTTATTATCTGAAATCACATATGATGAATACAAAAGTAATTTGTGAGGATTTCTACAGTTGGTGAACTTTTGGAAACATTGCAGACGAAGAAGAAATTGCTAGAAATTAGTCTTGCAATGTCTTCAGCTTTCCATGAAAACCATGGCTTCATTTATGAGAATTTCATCAAAAATGTTATAGCAGGACAGACTTTTTTAAATGATAAACAAATCAGCTAATCATAACACCGTAATATAATGCTAACAATATATACCAAGACAAGCCTGCACATTCGTGCGGTCTAATCTCAAGGAATCCGCATTGGCCAAGTTGTTTGCATGGAGTGCTTGGAACAGGGCATCTTGAGTTCGATATCAGCTCGTGGCATTTATGATGGAGTGCACATGGGCGAAACATATTTCCTGGCCTAGTACTGTTTATCCAGGGATCATGAAATCGTGTTGTCACCGTGATATAACTAAAACAAAGTTGAAAATGATTACACCGTCCCCCACCCCAAACAAATACTGTCATATATTGGTATAAATTGTTCAACATCCGTTTATCAGTATGTAATAAAAGCTACTTAATATCTGTTAGTTTCTTTTCAAGAACCTAAAATAATGACATCAGTTGTAGAAAATCAACTAAGAAATTAAAATACGATAAAAAGACTGACCTAAGATTGTCAATGTCTAATTCCTGCCAGTTACGGAAACGGAGAACCTGCTTGTTAATATATGGGTTACCTTAGTGATGTCTGTGTTATACCACTGGAATACCAAAATGTCTTTGACTCGTTTGAGTACAAGTGACTTGAGTTACAGCGTTTTGGCTATAAAGCAATTATGTGGTCCTGAAATTTTGATTTGAGGAGTACTTCAGCTAATCCAGTAGGGATCTGACTTGAACATAAGACTGGGGAGAGTAATTCCTCTGGGAAAGGATCATAATATTTATGCTATATAGTTAACTATATGATAGTATTGTAAGGAGTGTCGAACTTTATTATTTGAGATCCATTATATATAAGAAGTACGCGTTATGGAATTAAATTACGCGTAACTAAATGTCTCGCCGTCATCCGCTTTGACAATAAATATGACGAAGGGTACAATATGTATATTTGATCCAAATTCGAACGCCTTACGACTAGTTCTTATTGAGAGAAGTAAAACAACACGAAACTTTAACGTTGATGTTTGACGCCGCCGCCGTCGCAAGAAAAGCAACACCTTAGTCTCGCTTTCGCTATTTCTTCGCGGCGAGACAATACACTAGGACAATCTGGTATAGAAATAAAATTGGTAAAGGTTTCTTTTTGTGTTGCGCAAATCCTTTTTACCATTCACATATATTGCTAACAACTGCTTCATCCGTGTCTGGTTAAATAGATCAGTACGTGGTACTTAACATTTCCCTATGAAACGTCGTATTATAACTAAAGTATTGTTAAGAACGGCATAAAACACAATTTCTATATGATAAATAAGAGTCATTACCGTTAAACCGGAAGTTATGATAACAC
>JASEVX010000009.1:683326-713326 GCA_031761405.1 Serripes groenlandicus | reverse complement strand
TGTTTAGAAATCTTTGGAGCTAAACTTCTAGTTTAATACAGTTAATACAATTATCTATGTGCAATACATTTAAATTGTAGGGTCGCGAAGTCAAATCGGTTGTTCAAAATACCCAATGGCATCAGAACAATTATTCTACGTCAGACAATAACGGTTTTTATTCCGATTCTATGTTAGCATCACATGGAATTGTATATGTTTTGAAATCAAAGGTGCTAGACTTCTAGTGCCAAGTGCAATACAGTTTAATTATTGTTATGTAGAGTCACACTTGTCGTTTAAAATCCTCAATGGTATCAAAACGATTATTCTACGTCAGACAAATACGATTTTCATTTCGATGGCACCACGTGGAATTGAAACTTCCAAGTTTTACGCACTAAAGTTAAAATTATATGGGCTTAACTCCTAGTTTATGTGCAATACAGTTTAATTATTTTGTAGCAAAGTCAAATGTGTCGTGTTAAATCCCCAATGGCAACAACATAATTCTACAACGTCAGATGATAACTTTGTTTATAGTTTGCGCAGTTTAATTATGTTGTAGCAAAGTCAGATTTGTCGTTTTAAATCCCCAATGGCAACAGCATAATTCTACAACGTCAGATGATAACTTTGTTTATAGTTTGCGCTGTTTAATTATGTTGTAGTAAAGTCAAATTGGTCGTGGTAAATCCCCAATGGCAACAGCATAATTCTACAACGTCAGATGATAACTTTGTTTATAGTTTGCGCAGTTTAATCATGTTGTAGCAAAGTCAAATGGTCGTGTTAAATCCACACTGGCAACAGCATAATTCTACAACGTCAGATGATAACTTTGTTTATTGCGATTCCGTGTTGTCATTCCAAGAAGGTGTATATGCACACATCTCCTTATGGATTAACTTCTTTCATATCATAAATGACGTCGCCAGCGTGAAATAACGTCATTCTATATTGTTCGGTATATAACTAGTGTAATAACAATGCTACGTAACGTCATAATGAAAAGCATTGAAAATGACCGCCTTATATAGCGACGTTATATATATTTTGCGCTAATAATCGTCGTATTGGAATTTATGATATAAATAGAATATAACATTCGTGTTCATTCAATACAAAATGTTATTAAACTTGTTTTCTAAAATGTCGTATTGAATGACCACTGATGTAATATCCTCCATTAATCACGTATGTAGCTATTCTTGTGACAAATGGACAGAGGAGGCTCTGGCTAGACCGTGCGGATATGCACATCCCACTGAGCACTCACCTTATCTGACCATTTCAGAGCGTCCGTTTTTGGAACGGGAGACTGCCCTCCATGGCTCTGAGGGTTGCAATGAGAGCATTGCGACTGACGCATAAATTACTATTGAAACGCTTTGATATTACTGAATTACTTCAAAACATGTCACATTACACTACAAAAAAACATAAAAACTAAATTAAACATTATGTTTATATTGAACAATGTTTAAATATTCTCGCTACAATTAGTGTTACCTGGAATGGCAGCCACTCAACTGATCCTATGTAAATGTCGGTAACATCTAATGTTTCACTCCCGTGTGCCTTGTAATCCAGATATGAATTGCGTAATGCAGTCACGGGTTTCCAGACTTCATCCTGTTTGAAGACAACATAATTATTATACCTAACAGCACTGTTCCCATCGTGTGTTGGTCAGAGCGTTTGCCTTGCGAGCGTAATATAGGTCACAATACACCCAATAAATTCCTTCCTTGTTTCCAGGTAAATTAATCAGTTTCAACCCTCAATTGCCTACCTATATTATTGAAAAGGGGTACATCTAAGCTTTAAAATAATCCAAAGAAAATTGGGGGACATGCATTATGCAATGAGGAATTCACCTCACGAAAATGGTTACTGTCATTTTGGTCGAAATTGGGCTGGTACGAAACTGTTCTTTCACATACTCAACCCTCACTTTCAAACAATGTCAACATACTAAAAATAATCAAATTAATCATTTACAGTGCATCTTAAACACATTTACTATGAATTTAAATTCAATGTCATATATTCAATGCATTCTTGGGAAAGTATACAATCATTTATACGCTACCATATATTATTTTAGGGACTTTTTGCGTAATTGTACCTTGAAGGAATTCAATTACCTGTCGGGTCAAACAAAATACTTTAACAATGGAGTTAATAGCATTACGAATGATTTGTTAACTCTTTCAGCGCCAAAGGCAATATTGAGTTTTTTGCAAACAATACTGATTCAGGTGAGTCAGCTCGTAACGTAAGTTATCAAAATTGTAATTTTAATTACATGAGTTATGGAGACGCCCGATTTTGAACATGGAAGAGTTCACTTTAAACAATTCGGCACTGAAAGAGTTAAGATCAATACTATCCGTTGTACAGGTACTTTACGGAGAAAACGGAGCGATATAACTGATATAATGTTGCAAAAGTCGTAAAACACCATCCAATCAAAGAATGCTTAACATCGCGACGTGTGACTTAAGTCTGACAATATGCTAATCGGGAACGAATGCCGCTAGTCACAATGGCTTCTGTGAATCGTCGGAAATAGTTCATGGATGAATAAGAGTTCGAACTTACGACCCATAGATCGACAACGCACGTTATAATGCTGTAGCGGCTCGAACCTTGCATAGTCAAACAATATAGTCCGCAAACCGTTGGTAAATTGTTTAGCTTATCAGTAGTTTAACTCTTTCAGCGCCACAGGCAATATTGAGGTTTTTGCAAACAATGCAGATTCAGGTGAGTTAGCTCGTAACGACTCACTCACCTGAAAGCTAGGGTTAGGGTTAGCTGACTCACCTGAAATCAGCATTGTTTGCCTTTTAGTTACCAAAATAGTCCAAAACTTTCATAAATTGAGAAATGGACACACCCGATTTTGAACATGGAAGAGTCTACTTTAAACAATTCGGCGCTGAAAGAGTTAAAACATACTTTTAGTTTTAAATAAACATATTATTTTCTTTTGACATTGAACGTTTAGTGTTAGCGTTTTTTAAATACTAACCCATTTTCACATAGAATATGGACAATCGCTGAAAATGGAATCGATTCGAAACGAGACGAGACGAGACGAGACGAGACGAGACGAGACGAGACGAGGAGAGGAGACGAGAGGAGACGAGACGAGACGAGAGGAGAGGAGAGGAGAGGAGAGGAGAGGAGAGGAGAGGAGAGGAGACGAGACGAGACGAGAGGAGAGGAGAGGAGAGGAGAGGAGAGGAGAGGAGAGGAGAGAGAGAGAGAGACAATACACATATTAAGATAAAATTCGTCACAAGTGCGCCTCTCTTAAAACTGAAACCCCTTATCGAAATAGTCTTTTTCATTTACCCGCTGAATAATTAAAAGCATTTCACTTTATTTAAAAAACTTCATTGTTCAACAATCTTTGCTAGCGGTCATGCTAATATAGCTACAGTGTACGCTGAAAAAGACATTGATACAAAACCGTTTGCTAGAAAATTGTTAGATATATTACCGTTTCAGATATCCAAGTTCTACGACACGATTGTAATCCACACAATTCAATAAACGCTCATATGTCGTATACAGTTGTGAAAACGGATGACTTTTATACTGTATCAGTTGAGTCGCGTCGTGAGAAAACGTACACTCGAAACGGTGCAAGTAATTAAAAACACATGATAAGCCATCGTAGAAATCTATGTTCGTTATCCTCTAACCAATCCATCGTTCAAATACCGAACGACCATTGATTGGTGATGATGGTTATGAATACTGTCATAATGATTTGAGTTAAACGCCTTTTTCAATATGTGTTCAGTCATTTCACGGCGGCCAGTTTACCTACCCGAATGTTTCCCGGGTTTCTGGCGACCACTACTCCATAAAACAGTCTTTCCAGGCAAGCAACTGATTGCTTTTTCACTTATACTCAAGCGTCGGAAAGAATATTGGCCGAGCTGTTGTTCGAACCCAAAACCTCTGGATTGACAAAACACCAAGGGTGTATGTAAGAGTATGCTATATATGTATACATTCTTATCCGAATCCTTAAACAGGCAAAACACACACAGAGTCTTTCGTACTTGGTCGGTATTTATCAACACTATATATCAATAGGATCGGCGTTTTCCGTCCGAACTCGGAAAAGTAGACGTAATTCCCGATGGAAATAACATACATAACCGATCTCTTACCACTTCATATGGAAATCACCGAGTCGATAACGGGTGTTCCACCTTAATAATAAAAACAATCCAAATGGATGTCGACATTCACATGGCGAGGCTATCATATCGATCAGAGTTCAATTTTTCAAAAAATGTGTACTAATTGATACATATTAGAAGTGTTTGTTTGTGTGTCTGTCTGTCTGTTTGATTTGGGTAAACGCCGCATGGAGTAACGTCACACGAGAACCGATCTTGGAGGCTTTCACTTTCATACAAGGTCAAACTACCTTAAGTGATAAAATAAAACATTTCCAGTGCATCGTATACATATTTATGAAACAATTACAACCATTGTGATATACTAAACGCAGTCCGGGCAGATGTACAACCATTTTTAGGTAAACAAGGTTTTTTTTAGGGACTACTTGGGTAGACCAGCCTGGCCCATTGTTGTATTTGGCGTTAATAACTTTTCAGCTATGTCCTGGCTGCCCTATACCATTACTCCACATAATGATAATAGTATTCTCAGACAAATGGCTACCTTCCGTGCAAGTATGATATTTTGATGTAATAACCATTGCTATAATAACTTCCGCATGTGGTTTTTGGTGTTGTGAGCCGAGCCCGAAAAGCTTAGTCAGATCAGGGGGTTGTGAGTTCGAACAAAAGTGTCAATGCGACAAGTGTCATTCATCTTCCACCAATGGGCTAACCGTATATATATATGTAAGAGCAGCCAGTTGATTGGATGACTGTTATGTCGAGCATTGCTATAAGACAGCCAGGAAATACATGTACATGGGTAAGTTCACTCGACGCTGTGATATGACTGAACAATTGTTGAAAATGACGTTCAACCCCAATAATTTGATATGTTTTTTGTATAAATCGAAACTTACTGGTGAGGACTTATTTACGTATCATTCGCATTATCTACTTCAATCATGTGAATTCAAACGATAATAATCGTAGTATACATGTACATGTACCTCAAGATCAATGTGCAAAACTAGTAATATTAAAAATGATCATTTTAAACAACTATGTAATAAGAATTGATGATAATAATAGTACTAATGATACTACTACTAATACTTTTTACTACTATTTCAACTTATACTACACCTACTTATATTACTACTACTTCTACTACTACTACTTATACTACTACTACTACTACTACTACGATTACTATTACTACTACTACACCTACTGATACTACTACTACTACTTCTACTACTACTTCTACTACTACTCCTACTACTACTTCTACTACTACTACTACTACTTCTACTACTTCTACTACTACTACTACTTCTACTACTACTACGTATACTACTAATTTTACTACTACTACTACTACTACTAATACTACTTCCTCTAATATCTTCACTAGTATAGTATCTACACTACTACTTCTACTACTACTACTACTTCTACTACTACTCCTACTTCTACTACTACTACTACTACTACTACTACGTATACTACTAATTTTACTACTACTACTACTACTAATACTTATACTGCTACTAAAACTACCACTACTACTACTTCACTACTTCTACTTCTACTACTACTACTACCACTACTACTAATAATACTTATACTGCTACGACTACTTCTACTACTACTACTCATACTTATACTTCTACTTCATATGTATTGGCAACAGTTTTACTGTTATTTTCCAGCAAGTTTTACATGGGGGAAGTTTTGCATTGTTTATATATCCAATATTATGAAAATATCAGGTATAAACAGCGCCGTTGACGGGTTTTGTGTAAAGGCCACACATTTTTGTAGCAATGTTTTACTTATTGATCCCTTTCTAAAAGTGAGTTATTTAAGCAAAAAGATAAGCAAAAAGATAAGTTTTCTTATGCTAATCCTAGATGATAGACTATAGGTATCGACCACAGATTCACACATATCGATTCTTGTTCTTGTTTGTACACACTGGACAAAATGCTGTAACTATACCTCTGTATAGCTTCACTGACGTTATCGAACAAAGTGCATCAGATAACATACTTTCATCGGCTAGTGTAAATAATAATAATACTGTTTACCTTTTTTTAAATCTCTCTATAATTATATATAACGATTTAAGTGATTACATAAGCGCATGGTCATTTCTGTGGTTATATTAATTCACGAAAAGGAGCGTTATGATACTACATTTCTTGATTTACTCAAGCTTACATCAAACTTCTAACTGATGTCAACATTCATTTTTAGATATATTAATTATATATCATAGATGCAAAAAAGATGTAGAATCCATCAGCTTACATGTATGAATGCATTTGGAAATTTAACAATTTCCGGCCGAATAAAATAATAAACCAGAGAGAATGGCCCTCCATAACCCTCACACTGCTGCATGCTGGAAAGAAAAGGGCGGGGTGGGGGTTGTAAACAATATTAAAATAGATGAGACCGCTCGTAACGAGCTTGTATGTATACCATGGAATAAATTGTTGGAGCAACTCCTTCTAGGTATCCGCACAGGAAGTGGCGTACTACCGCTACTGTGTACGTGGCATGTTAAATTACCAGAAGATTCGACAATGCGGAGTATAACCCTAGTAGTGTATTTTTAAGGCAAAACAGAATAATGTCAAATTGATTAATTGATTGTTTGATGTTTTACGCCGCTTTCATTATTGTTTTAGTAATATCACGGCGTTTCCTGGGTAAGTTACCAGTACTACTGGTCCATGTATCCTTGCATCACCCAGTCAGTCGTAATGCTAACCCCGCAACCCTGAGGACCAATGAGGGCAGTCATTACTAATATTTTTAAAGTATGTGGTATGACCTGACCGGGGATCGAACCCGCGACCTCCCGCACCGAAGGCGGACGCTCCACCACATCACAACCGAGGCGGTACAGAATAATGTCAAAATACGCAATTTAAGTCCGACTAAGCTTAGTTTTGACAGGTCATATACTGTTTAAGCTTCCCTTATATCGCTGAATTCTTTCTGGAACCCTTGCTGCTTGGCGTATGTTCCAATCTCGCACCGTTCAATGTTTTATCCCAGTTCACCATTCGGGATACAATGTCTTCTTGTTATTTTATCTAGTTGCCCAGAGAAATGTTACCTGGCATACCTGCACTAGAATGTTCGCAGATACATTAGTAGTTGAACTAACCGTCGTGATATAACTTAAATATTGTTGAAAACTGCATTAAACTCAAATCAAGCAATTAACAGATCGTATGTTTGACTTGTGATAAATATAGAGGGCCAGTAATATAAATCTTGACTGAATACGTTCTATATTATCTCATTGGTTTATGCGACTATTTACAACAATATCGTGTCGTGCGAGATATTTATAAATCAGCTATTTGGAAAATCAAACATTTTGTTCAATCAATATGAGTTTAACGCATTCTCAACAATTTTGCAGTCATATCACTGCAACGTGCCCACTAAATGTTTCCTGGCTTTTTTACAACACCGCTTCACACAACAGTCTTTCCAAACAACTGGCTGCTTCTCAGCATAAACTGTTAGCCCACTGCTGTAAACTGTCGGTAAGAATGTTGACGCAGCTGAGGTTCTAACTTACAACCCCTGGATTGAGAGCATGTCTAACGACTGATCTACCGGGAGACAGTCTCAAACCTTTGGAAACAGTGCCCATTAAATTCCCAAACACACCCATTGAGAAGAGTAAGAGGGTGTATCATTTGTAAATGACCGACATAACAAAGTCCCGTTTGGTTTATCACACACTGACCCTTTATCTGCTACAGACGACATGTGACACATTGCAACAGCCGGTTATTAAAAACATTGTCGGAAAAGGTTAAATTCCGCGGAACTAGAAATCGATCGAAGCAAGTTCTGCTTTCTACACAAACCTTTTAACTTTGTATTATAAACTAGAATGGAGTGCTCCCCGGAGCACGTGTGTCAACTGCCGGCGCCTTGTCAGAAAATTTTAATTTTTGATAGAAAAGGGGCAATAACTCTGATATAAAAAATATTTGGATTATCCCCCTTTTGTGAACCCATCACAAAAATTGATATAAACATTTGTCAGAAGTTTCAATCCAATCCTTTGAGCAGAAAAAAAGTAATTTGAATATTTGACAGAAAAAGGGGCAATAACTCTGATATAAAAATATTTGGATTATCCCCCTTTTGTGAACCCATCATACACATTGATATAAACATTTGTCAGAAGTTTCAATCCAATCCTTTGAGTAGATTAAATTTTTGACAGAAAAGGGCCAATAACTCTGATATAAAAATATTTGGATTATCCCCCTTTTTGTGAACCCATCATACACATTGATATAAACATTTGTCAGAAGTTTCAATCCAATCCTTTGAGTAGAAAAAAAGTTATTTGAAAATTTAAATTTTTGACAGAAAAGGGGCAATAACTCTGATATAAAATTATTTGGATTATCGCCCTTTTGTGAACCAATCACACACATTGATAAAAACATTTGTCAGAAGTTTCAATCTAATCCTTTGAGTAGAACAAAAGTTATTTGAAAACGTGACGAAAAAAGTGTGACGGACAGACAGACAGACAGACGCCGGATAAAAAAAAAAATAGACAGACAGACGTCGAATAAAAAAAAAAGTAACATTTGTCAGAAGTTTCAATCCAATCCTTCGGGTAGAAAAAAAGTTATTTGAAAATTTATTTTTTTGACAGAAAAGGGGCAATAACTCTGATATAAAATTATTTGGATTATCGCCCTTTTGTGAACCAATCACACACATTGATATAAACATTTGTCATAAGTTTCAATCTAATCCTTTGAGTAGAAAAAAAGTTATTTGAAAACGTGACGAAAAAGTGAGATTTTTTGACAGAAAAGGGGCAATAACTCTGATATAAAATTATTTGGATTATCCCCCTTTTGTGAACCAATCACACACATTGATATAAACATTTGTCATAAGTTTCAATCTAATCCTTTGAGTAGAAAAAAAGTTATTTGAAAACGTGACGAAAAAGTGTGACGGACAGACAGACAGACAGACGGACAGACAGACAGACAGACAGACGGACGGACGGACGGACAGACGCCGGATAAAAAAAAAAGTAATCCCTAAGTGCCTACCATGCTACGCAGGTGACACAAAAATACTTCTTAACTTTAATATGCTGCAATAGTATTTATCCATTGTTTTACATTATGTATATCTGTTGAGTAAAATGTATGTTAACTCTTTCAGCGCCAATGGCAATATTGAGGTTTTTGCAAACAATACAGATTCAGGTGAGTCAGCTCGTGACGAGCTGTCTCACCTGAAATCAGCATTATTTGCATTTGAGTTGTCAAAATAGTCCGAAACTCGATCTTATTACATCAGAAACGGAGAAGCCCGAATTTTAACATGGACCAGTCTACTTTAAACAATTCGGCGCTGAAAGAGTTACAATAACAACTGCAGTGGACTCGCCATCACTATAAGGCTAAGGCGAAAGGGACCCATACATTACTTATAAATTACTACTTGGTGTTTGCTCAATTAATGTATATATTGTTAGATTCGGGGTTTATTTATACTAACTTGTTTATTATTTAAACCAACTTATGTAACGCGTAGTATATGACTTTCAGTATTGATAGTTTGTGTCTTTTGTTATGTGCTGTCGTTCACTTGTCATATACGGTACGTGATTTGCTTTTTCGAGGAATTCAATTACGACCTAAATTCGTTCTACTTTCGGTTTCGTCGGTAAGATACGATATCTATTATTAGCACCCTTATCTACTGATATGACCAAATATCGCCTGCACATTGTTTGTATGTGGGAAAGAGCTAACATATATCAATACAATATTTAACATCTTGAAATTGGAGCTCATTTACGAAAAATGAATATTTTCTTTTTGTTTGACAATTTCTCCCTTTACCGTTCAATATATTTTTTATTCAGGAAAGAGCAAGTTTATCCAACATATCACATACATATAACACTTCAGTTTTAGAAAGACAAATAGCAGACTAATGGTAAACAAAAGAAGGAACAAAGAAAAAAAAAAGATCTAGAACATTTATATATTATCCCCCCATTTGAATGAAAAACGGCTTTATCAAAAATCAAGTGTAGTATATAATAAACAAGCAAATTCAGAGAATCATGGTCCCCCGCCAGGGTCAAGGTCACAAAAATTGGTATTGATGGAAAGGGGTTGTCACAAGGAATACACATGTGAAATATGAAAGCAGTACCTATTACGGTTCAGAAGTAAGGGCCATAACTCCGTGAAAAATCATCCAACCGGAACGCAAACACGATATGCGCATCTACACTTGGTGGTGATCCTTCCTATGAAGTTTCATAAAATTCCAAAAAGCGGTTGCAGAGAAATAGCCCGGATATGAATTTAGTCATACATAGCCTGATGGTGGAGTAAAGGGCCATAACTCCGTGGAAAATAATCCAACCGGAACGCAAACACGATATGCGCATCTACACTTGGTGGTGATCCTTCCTATAAAGTTTCATCAAATTCCAAAAAGCGGTTGCAGAGAGATAGCCCGGAAATGAATTAAGTCATACATAGCCGGATGGTGGTGTAAAACTCTGTGAAAAATCATTCAACCGGAACGCAAACACGATATGCGCATCTACACTTGGTGGTGATCCTTCCTATAAAGTTTCATAAAATTCCAAAAAGCGGTTGCAGAGAGATAGCCCGGAAATGAATTAAGCCATACATAGCCGGATGGTGGGGTAAAACTCTGTGAAAAATCATCCAACCGGAACGCAAACACGATATGCGCATCTACACTTGGTGGTGATCCTTCCTATAAAGTTTCATAAAATTCCAAAAAGCGGTTGCAGAGAAATAGCCCGGAAATGAATTTAGTCATACATAGCCTGATGGTGGAGTAAAGGGCCATAACTCCGTGAAAAATAATCCAACCGGAACGCAAACACGATATGCGCATCTACACTTGGTGGTGATCCTTCCTATGAAGTTTCATAAAATTCCAAAAAGCGGTTGCAGAGAAATAGCCCGGAAATGAATTTAGTCATACATAGCCTGATGGTGGGGTAAAGGGCCATAACTCCGTGCAAAATAATCCAACCGGAACGCAAACACGATATGCGCATCTACACTTGGTGGTGATCCTTCCTATGAAGTTTCATAAAATTCCAAAAAGCGGTTGCAGAGAAATAGCCCGGAAATGAATTTAGTCATACATAGCCTGATGGTGGAGTAAAGGGCCATAACTCCGTGAAAAATAATCCAACCGGAACGCAAACACGATATGCGCATCTACACTTGGTGGTGATCCTTCCTATGAAGTTTCATAAAATTCCAAAAAGCGGTTGCAGAGAAATAGCCCGGAAATGAATTTAGTCATACATAGCCTGATGGTGGGGTAAAGGGCCATAACTCCGTGCAAAATAATCCAACCGGAACGCAAACACGATATGCGCATCTACACTTGGTGGTGATCCTTCCTATGAAGTTTCATAAAATTCCAAAAAGCGGTTGCAGAGAAATAGCCCGGAAATGAATTTAGTCATACATAGGGGTAAAGGGCCATAACTCGTCAGGGTCAAGGTCACAAGGTCAAAAAAATTGGTATTGATGGAAAGGGGTTGTCACAAGGAATACACATGTGAAATATGAAAGCAGTACCTATTACGGTTCAGAAGTTGTGACCAAGGTTAAAGTTTTTGTGACAGCGTGACTGACTGACGGACGGACTGACGGACTGACGAATGAGAAATAATAGTCCCCAGCTTTCGCTAAAAGCGGGGGACAATTAATACGTGTGAAAGCTGGAGCCGAAGGCTCGAGCGAAGGACACCGATATAAAATTATTTGGATTATCCCCCTTTTGTGAACCAATCACACACATTGATATAAACATTTGTCAGAAGTTTCAATCTAATCCTTTGAGTAGAAAAAAAGTTATTTGGAAACGTGACGAAAAAGTGTGACGGATAGACAGACAGACAGACGGACAGACAGACGCCGGATAAAAAAAAAAGTAATCCCTAAGTGCCTACCATGCTACGCAGGTGACACAATAAAACTGTATGCTCCTAAAAGGGCGATATGAAAGTAGGTCAAATGGCAGTGTCGATATGTATCCTTTTTTCCTTCTGAGCATAACTCTTGCAAAAATCACTCTACCGGATAATCCCTGCTTTATGCACTTCTAACTGTTTGGAAACTTGAGTTGCTTTCTCAAGTGAATATGCTATAGAGACCAAGTTTCGAAAGGCATAACTATTGCAAAAATTGCTGAACCGGAAAATCCCTGCTTCATGCACATCTACCCATTATAGTAATGATATTGACCAAGTTTTGAAAAGATTCAGTTAGAAACGTAGGAAGAGTTGCGTTCACAAGCCGCAATATCAATCAGCTACAGAGACTAAGTTACAAGGGACATAAATCTTGCAAAAATCAATGAACCGGAAAATCGCTGCTTCATGCACATCTACCCATTATAGTCATGACATTGACCAAGTTTTAAAAAGATTCGGTCAGAAACATAGGAGGAGTTGCGTTCACAAGGCTGCAATATCAATCAGCTACAGAGACTAAGTTACAAGGGACATAAAGCTTGCAAATATCAATGAACCGGAAAATCGCCGCTTCATGCACATCTACACATTATAGTTATGACATTGACCAAGTTTTGAAAAGATACGGTCAGAAACGTAGGAGGAGTTGCGTTCACAAGAAATGGACGTACGGACGGACGGACAGACGGACGGACGGACAGACGGAGAAGATGACGCCAATATACGACCGCCTCCGGCGGCGTATATAAATGATTTGAAAGCGGCGTAAAACAATCTCATTCAATCAATTCAATGTGTTGCCCTGTAACATGTCAGAAAGAGAAAAAAGGGAAAGACAGATGGCAGATAAAATGATTCATAAATTTCTCCCTGCCAAGTTTGGCGACAAAAAACATGATTTTCTATTTTGAAACAAATAGTTAAATCATTAAGGATATTATAATACATCAACATTGGAACTATTTTTAAGAGTAGGAGGATAACAAAATCAAAAACAAATTGAACTCATATTTTGGGACTATTCATGATCAACCTCTGTCTTAATCTAGAATATGAGATAGTAAAATACTAATGTCAGTAACACATTGTTTATAACTAATTTATATGTGCATTAACATGAAGAATTAAATCAGCCTTGGCAGTACACTGGTGTCCACAAAAATCACATTCAAAAGTTTTTTTTCCAATGTGTATTCTCTTATGATTGATTACATTGCTTTCCATACTAGGCTACATGAATATTCACAAACATCACATTTATAAGCCATTTCTCCAGTATGTGTTCTCCTGTGGTTCATTAAGTAACTTTTCCAACCACATGAATATTTACAGACATCACATTTATAAGGTTTCTCTCCAGTATGTATTCTGCTGTGCACCATTAAAGAATATGTTTGACTAAATGAATATTCACAGACTTTCACATTTATAAGGTTTCTCTCCAGTATGTGTTCTCCTGTGCACCGTTAAGTGACTTTTCTGAATACATGAATATTCACAGACTTCACATTTGCAAGGTTTCTCCCCAGTATGTATTCTCCTGTGCACCGTTAAGTTACTTTTGTGAATACATGAATATTTACAAACATCACATGTATAAGGTTTCTCTCCAGTATGTATTCTGCTGTGCACCATTAAAGAATTTGTGTGACTAAATGAATATTCACAGACTTCACATTTATAAGGTTTCTCTCCAGTATGTGTTCTCCTGTGCACCGTTAAGTGACTTTTCTGAATACATGAATATTCACAGACTTCACATTTGTAAGGTTTCTCCCCAGTATGTATTCTCCTGTGCACCATTAAGTTACTTTTGTGAATACATGAATATTTACAAACATCACATGTATAAGGTTTCTCTCCAGTATGTATTCTGCTGTGCACCATTAAAGAATTTGTGTGACTAAATGAATATTCACAGACTTCACATTTATAAGGTTTCTCTCCAGTATGTGTTCTCCTGTGCACCGTTAAGTCACTTTTCCGATTACATGAATATTCACAGACTTCACATTTATAAGGTTTCTCTCCAGTATGTGTTCTCCTGTGCACCGTTAAGTCACTTTTCCGATTACATGAATATTCACAGACAGCACATTTGTAAAGTTTCTCCCCAGTATGTGTTCTCCTGTGCACCATTAAGCTACTTTTGCGAATACATGAATATGTACAGACAGCACATTTGTAAGGTTTCTCTCCAGTATGTATTCTCCTGTGCACCGTTAAGTGATTTCTCTGATAACATGAATATTCACAGAAAGCACATTTGTAAGGTTTCTCTCCAGTATGTGTTCTGCTGTGCACCATTAAGTTACTTTTCTGAACAAATGAATATTCACAGACAACACATTTGTAAGGTTTCTCTCCAGTATGTGTTCTCCTGTGCACCGTTAAGCTACTTTTCCGATTACATGAATATTCACAGACAGCACATTTGTAAGGTTTCTCTCCAGTATGTGTTCTGCTGTGCACCATTAAGTTACTTTTCTTAATACATGAATATTCACAGACAGCACATTTGTAAGGTTTCTCTACAGTATGTGTTCTCCTGTGCACCGTTAAGTCACTTTTCTGATTACATGAATATTCACAGACAGCACATTTGTAAGGTTTCTCTCCAGCATGTGTTCTTCTGTGTCTGAATAAATTTGCTTTCTCAGAACATGAATATTCACAGACAGCACATTTATAAAGTTTCTGTCCTGTGTGTGTTCTCCTGTGTTTTATTAAACTTGCTTTCTGACAACATGAATATTCACATTCATCACAATTATAAGGTTTCTCTCCAGTATGAATTCTGCTGTGCACCATTAAAGAACTTTTGTGACTAAATGAATATTCACAAACAGCACATTTATAAGCTCTCTTGTATGCATTATGTTGTGTTTGATTAAATTACTTGTCTAACATCATATTCATAAGGTCTTAATTCGGTTTGAATTTCTCATCTGATTCAATCACTATTAATTGATTAAATGAACGGATATTCACAAAAATCAAATTGATGTTCTTTAAGAAAATATACTTCTGTATCCTCATTCCTGGAAAAAAAAGAAGACTTCATTTGTTGAATTCAGAACAAACGGCAAAAGCAATGTAGAAGTTAAATGACACCTACGATAATCTTGGTAATGGTGATTACTCAGCTAGAAAGTTAACAAAGTGTTCTACATTTGACAAAAAGACCTAGATTTGTACCCCATTTAGCTTAAATTTGGATAAGATCGGATAGAGATTAATCTTCTGAAAATCTTCTGAAAATAAGGTGGGCATGAATGCCCCAATTGCCCATCTAAGTATCATTACACATCAGTTCAAGGCATTGAAAGTATGTCAAAAGGTTGCGTCAGGATGATCAGACGCATATTATGAAAACTTCATGAAAAACTGTACACATATTCCGAGTTTTTGTTTGGATGAAATTGGTCATGTGGATTAAGAGATGTCATTTGAAACCAAAATGTCATTTAACTCATTTTCTAATGCAGTTAGGTTTATATGTCTTGAAAGTGCATGGTTGATTTCAAAATACATTGGTAGAAAACAATGTAAAGAGTCAATATGGGAACATTTCTACCAATGCATCTTGAAATCAAACAAGCACTTTCATAAGAATGGAATGAAAGTTTTGTCATTTTTCCCATTTCTGATGCTGCCTAGATAACAAGAGGGCCGTGATGGCCATATTTCGCTCACCTGAATTATGCAAAGTAATGCAATGCAAAACACATCAAGACAATTATGCTGACAAAGATTCAAAATGTTCCTTCATTTGGCCTAGTGATCTATATTTTTTTTACCTGATATCACCCATATTCCAACATGGACTAGATATCATCAAGACAAACATTCTGACACAGTTTCAAATAGCTCAAAGTAAAAATGCGGCCTCCGACATTTGAACAATGATGTTCCTTTGGTGACCATCTATCTGATTCCTTCAAGCCCTGTTGATAAGTAAATAAACATGGTCGTCAGTGGGCGGGGATGTTTTGCCTTATATGGCTATATTGAAAACTTAAACAATCTTCTCCTCCGAAGCCAGAGTGTCAACACATTTTCTCTTCAATTTGACCTAGTGACCTAGTTTCTCGATCTAGATATAATTCAGACAAACATTCTGACAACATTTCAAGCTGCTGAAGCCAAAAATGCGGCCTCCAAAGTGTTGATAAGATTTTCCATCAATTTGGCCAAGTGAACTATTTTTTTTTTACCTGGCATAACCCATATTTAAGCTTTGCCTAGATATCATTAAGCTAATGAAGCAAAAAATGCGGCTTCTATAATGTTAACAAGATTTCCTTTCAAGTTGGCCGAGTGACCTAGTTTCTGTACTAATATGATCCATATTCTAACTTGACTAAATTTCAAACTGCTGAAAAAGAAAATTGCGGGCTTTTAAGTTTTAACAAGATTTTCCTTCAATTTGAACTAGTGGCCTGCTTTTTGAGCCAACATGACCCATGTTCCAACTTGACCTACATATCATCAAGAAAAACATTCTATTAGTTTCAACATGTCCAAATTAACAAGAGGGCCAAGATGGCCCTAAATCGATCACCTGGATGATAGTAAATTAGTAGCAAATATCTGGGGAAATTTGATCAGGAGTGCAAATGAAACTGAAAGGAGTGGACACTGTTGAAGAAATAGTAAAATGGCTTATCAGTAAAGGCCATTGGTATCTTGAAATCTAACAAGAACTTTAATTATAATGGAATTATAAAGTATTTTCATTTTGCACCTTTCCTGATGCCGCATTGCTGCCCTGTTTTTCAATGAAATCAATATGGCTTGAAAAGTTTTTGTAGAGGGTCACTCAAAGAACATTTGTACCAAATCATCTTGGAATCGGACTAGCAGATTATGAAGGAAAAGGATTTTAAAGTTTGGATATTTTTCTCACTTTCTGATGTCGCAGCAACCACAGTTCTACACAGAATGTAAGTCTTTGAACAATTTTGAAAGAGGACTAACAAAGGAACACTCCTGTAAAGTTTAGTTGAAATTGGTCCAGTGGAATGGTAAGAGTTGTCATTTGTAGCTAAAAGTTCAATTTACCCCTTTTGTGATGACGCCTGGTTGCTATCATTTTGTAACCAATCAATACGATTGAACAAATTAAGTAGAGGATCACTGAAGTAAGATTCCTATTCAAATTTCTTAAAATCAGACAAACACTTTAAAAACAAGAGGCCCATGAGGGCCTATGCTCTACTGGGATTGTTCTTTGTACATTTTAAATCCAGAGCATGTATGTATGGTGAAGATCGGATAGTAAATGGAGGTTCTATTGTGTTGTTTTATAGCAATTTTGACAATTTCAAGGGCCATAATCCAGTCTTGCATGGGCGGATCTGGATGGTTTGCGAAAGGAACAGAGCTCTCATCAATATTTAACTACTATCTAAGTTTGGTGAAGATCGGATATAGATTTGTAGAAAACGGGTTGGTGTTTTTGAAAGGTTCTACCGGGAGTATAACAAAGCGATTTTAATATTTTTCGGAAGGTATTGATGTACATGTTAACCAAAAAAAAATCGCATAGAAATCCGTCTCTTACAGAAAAAGTTATTTACGCTTCAAACTAGGAAAGTTTTGCTGTATGTTATATAGGAAAAGAAGAGTAATTCGGATAATATGTATTTTCGGATATCTTCCAAAAGTATATATGCTTTATCAGGTTTATTGTTATTTTTTTTTTATTGAAGACGTTTAATGTATTGAATTTATCAATGATTGTGTTTGTAAACATGCAAATGAATCCATGTAATCGGCGTTAAAAGCAATTTAAATTGTGTACATAACAATGTCTAATTAACAGTTTACTAATCGTTAAGCAAATTTATATATAGTATCATCGTTCTGAATGCTCAATATTAATACAATGTTTATTAAATGAATTAATCTGAAATCAATTGCTTTATATATCAACGTAATAAATTATAAATGTAAGCGTGTCAATTTAAAATGATAACTGGATAATTTTATTTAAAGCAAGTACATCTACATTCAGTCGACATATAAAACGGTCTTAATACTATTTTAAAAACATGTGTGTTGTTTAATTTATCAGTTGAATATAGAGCTTGAATCAACTGATATAGTTTACAGGTAAATTAGAAATGTCAGCGTGTTATTTATTAACTGGCAAATGGGTGTCATTTGCTCTGACATAAGCAGTGACGCAGTTTTATAAAAATTTCTGCCTAAGAAAATTTCCAAGATAAATAATACTAGTAAGCTCTTGTATTGAATAGATCAAGGTTGTTCTAAATCTGTGTTAAACATTTATTTTATTAACCAAACGATGGCTTCACTAGTCATTGACGATTGTACTTTCAATGCTAGTTTATGCATTATTTGTGACAAAAGTTTAACAGACTCAAAATTTGGCGTGGTTGTAAAAAAATCCATCAAAAAAGGGTCTTCATGCAATTTTATTCATTGCTGATAAAAAACGAGACACTGTTCACACCCGATTGAACCCATATAGAGAGGCTATATTGAGATTTCATCTAAAAGGAAGGTTTCATACCAAGTTTATATCTCTATACACCCAGCGTTACCGATGTGTTGATCAAGATGAGACGACAGACGACAGTCCATCAACTAGTAAACGTCATTCAGTAAGAGATCCATGTGTCTCATTCAATATCACAGATAATTGCCTTATATGTGACAAGGGTAATACATGGAAAGAAATGCTGACATGCATTTCAACTGGGACAGGAGAGAGTACCCGATACAAAGTAAAAGCAGCGACTGGAATACTTAGAGAGTCGATGGTATGTATATCCGACGACAAGGATGAGTATATTGCGCCTTCAGAATTCAATCTTCATGCTGTTAAAGAGTTTATTCCCCAGGATTTGGCAGATTTTTATCTTTTGGCTGCTGGATGAAAAAGCATTTAATAAGGCATTGTCTCTTTCAAATATAACAAGGGATAACAAACGGCCAATCAAGTCTATATTTCTGTGTCACCAAATAGTGTCCATCTGACGAAATATGAAGACGAGTCCCAATAGCTCAGTCGGTAGCGACGCAGGCTGTCAATCCAGGGGTTGCGAGTTCGAATCCCGGCTCGGCCAACATTCTTTCCGACGTTTGACAAAAGTCAATGCGATATGTGTCCTTTGTCTTTCACCAATGGACTTAGTCTATGTGGGAAAGTAGCCAGATGCTTTGGAAGACTCTTGTGTGGAGTACTGGTGTGAGCAAATCACATGAGTAGGTGAACTGGCCGCCGTGATACGACTGAGAAATTGTTAAAAACGGCGTTAAACCCCAATCAATCAATCGAAATATGAAGAGGCCCCTGATTCTTGGGTTGACTGTTCAACTTCACCATGACTTTGGTTGTAAAATCTTAATTGACACTCTGAAAAGCCTAGGCGTATGTGTAACTTAAATGAGGTGCGAATGTTTCTGAGTTCTGCAGCAAAACATTGCCTGACAGTCAGTATTGAAAGATATGTCCTTTGGGTTAGAACTTGTTGACTCTACTGGACCAATGATTAATGAAGCAATCAATAACTTTGACCACAACGAGGAAAACATTGATGGCAAATCTACTACACATGCTATGGCTATGGTAAAATACCAACGAAGTGACAGTGTGACGTTTTCTCGAATAAAACGACACACCGAACGGTTTCTTAAAGGCACCGAGTCCATAGATTTTGAAGACACTATATTAAGATACATAAAATCAAATGAAAGACCTGAACCTTCATTAATAACGAATAACGAAACAAGATTTACTTATGATCAGAAACAAAGAAATAAAATATTTTCTTTGGATATTGTCTCGATATTTCAATAAAGCTTAAATAAAAAGAATACCTTCATGGAGTCTGTTCAATGCTGCGCTCAATAAACACAATTTTCATTGTGATAATCATTTATTTTTACCGTAACTTTGTGACTAATTATCGTTTTATATAATTGGACATTTTCTTAACTTTCAATCAGTAAACTAAATATACTTCAGTTCTTCAATATTTCACTCCAAACGTGTAAAAGTGGACCCTAATGAAACAAGAGGGCCATGATGGCCCTAGATCGCTCACCTTAATTATACAATGTACTGCAATGCAAAACACATCAAGACAAGTATTCTGAATGCAACCTCCACAGTGTTAACAAGATTTTCATTTATTGACCTTGTTTCTGACCGAATATGACCCATATTCGAACTTGACCTAGATATAATTCAGACAAACATTCTGACAAAATTTCAAGCTGCTGAAGCAAAATATGCAGTATCCAAAGTGTTAACCATATTTTCCATCAATTTGGCCTTGTGACTTGGCTTAGATATTATTTGGATAAACATTCTCATCAAATGTCAAGCTGCTGTAGCAAAACATGCGTCTTCTACAGAGTTAACAAGATTTCCCTATAATTTGGCCTAGTGACCTAGTTTCTGACCAATATGACCCATATTCGAACTAGATATCTTTAAGACAAACATTCTGACAAAATTTCAAACTTCTGAAGCAAATAATGCGGCCTATAGCGTGTTAACAAGATTTTCCTTCAGTTTGACATAGTGACATACTTTTTGACCCAATATGACCCTTGTTCGAACTTGACTTACATATCATCAAGACAAACATTCTGATAAAGTTTCATCATGCTCAAGTTAAAAATACAGTAACCAGAGTGTTAACAAGATTTCCCTTCAATTTGGCCTAGTGACCTTGTTTTTAACCCGGCATGACCCATATTCGAACTGGGCCTCAATATAATTTGGATAAACACTCTGACCAAATTTCAAGCTGCTGTAGCCAAAAAAGCGGCTTCTACAGAGTTAACAAGGTTTTCCTTCAATTTGGCCTAGTGACCTAGATTCTGACCCAATATGACCCATATTCGAACTTGACCTAGATATCTTTAAAACAAACATTCTGACAAAACTTCAATCTTCTGAAGCAAAAAATGCGGCCTCTAGAGTGTTAATAAGATTTTCCTTAAATTTGACCTAGTGACCTACTTTTTGCCCTAACATGAGCCATGTTCGAACTTGACCTACATATCATCAAGACAAACATTCTGATAAAGTTTCAACATGCTCAAGCTGAAAATTTTGCGGCCTCTGGAGTGTTAACAAGATTTTCCATTAAGTTGGCCTAGTGACCTAGTTTCTGACCCAATACGACCCATATTCGAACTTGACCTAGATATCTTTAAGACAAACATTCTAACAAATTTTCAAACTTCATGATATATGTGTTAATTCTGACCCGACATGACCCATGTTCAAACTTGACTTACATATCATCAAGACAAACATTCTGATAAAGTTTCAACATGCTCAAGTTGAAAATGTGGCCTCCAGAGTGTTAACAAGATTTCCCTTCAATTTGACCTAGTGACCTTGTTTTTGACCTCATATGGCCCATATTTGTACTTGTCCAAGATTTGATGGAGATGAATGTTCTGATAAACTTTCATGAAGATCAGATGCAAAATGTAGCCTGTAGAGTGTTAACAAGCTCAAATGTTGACGACGCACGACGGACGGACGACGGACAAAATGTGATCACAATAGCTCACCTTGCACTTCGTGCATAGGTGAGCTAAAAAAAGGGACATCAAATCACAATCAAAATTGTGTTTATTGTTATAATAAACAAGAGGGCCATGATGGCCTTTGATCCCTCACCTGAGTGTTAACAAGATATTTATTAATTTTGACCTTGTGACCTAGTTTTGACCGGACATAGCCCAGTTTCGAACTTGGCCTAGATATCACTAAGACCACCATTCTAACAAAGTTTTAACATGCTCAAGCCAAAAATGTGACTTCCAGAGTGTTAACAAGATTTTCCTTAAATTTGACCAAATGACCTAGTTTTTGACCGGACATGACTCAGTTTCAAACTTGCCCTAGATATCACTAAGAGAACCATTCTGACAAAGTTTTAACATGCTCAAGCTAAAAAATGTGACTTCCAGGGTGTTAACAAGATTTTCTTTAAACTTGACCAAGTGACCTAGTTATTGACTGGAAATGACCCAGTTTCAAACTTGGCCTAGATATCACTAACATTTCCAGAGTGTTAACAAGATTTTCCTTAAATTTGACCAAGTGACCTAGTTTTTGACCGGACAAGACCCAGTTTCAAACTTGGCCTAAATATCACTAAAACATACCTTCTGACAAAGTTTCAACATGCTCAAGCCAAAAATTTATCTTCCAGAGTGTTAAAAATATATTCCTTAAATTTGACCTAGTGACCTAGTTTTTGACCAGACATGACCCAGTTTCATACTTGTGCAAGATTTCATCGAGATGAATGTTCTGATAATAGACTGTAGAGTGTTCACAAGAGCAAATGACATGTTGACGACGAACGGACGGCGGACAAAATGTAATCACAATAACTCACCTTGCAGTTCGTGCATAGGTGAGCTAAAAAAAAAAAATGTGACAGACGGATAAAAGGATGGGTGAAAATATGAAAGGCACAAGTAACCCCTGAATGTATTTCTTGCTTCGGACGTGTATGTTGAAATGATTTTGTAAAGGAATAACATGATATATGTGTTAATTAACTTATTTACCGATTTAAACCGTACTCATTTAACTAAATTTGCGCATGCGCAGAAGAAATTAACGTCAAAACACATAAATAACAAATTTTCAACATCATGGCTTATGTGTTAATTAACTTATTTACCGATTTAAACCGTACTCATTTAACTAAATTTGCGCATGCGCAAACGAAATTAACGTAAAAACACATAAATAACAAATTTTGAACATCATGGCTTCGTCTATACATAAAAAACATTTATGAATATATGTTTTTCTTTTTATTTAAATGAAATTGACTACTTATACTTTTTTTTTAAATTTTATCTAAAACAAGAGGGCCATGATGGCCCTAGATCGCTCACCTTAATTATACAATGTACTGCAACGCAAAACACATCAAGACTATTATTCTGAATGCAACCTCCACAGTGTTAACAAGATTTTACTTCATTTGGCCTAGAGTTCTATATTATTTTACCTGATATGACCCATATTCCAACATGGACTAGATATCATCAAGACCACATTCTGACAAAGTTTCAACTTGCTCAAAGTAAAAATGCGGCCTCCAGAGTTTGAACAATATTTTCCTTCAATTTGACCTAGTGACCTGCATTTTGACCCAACATGACCCATGTTCGAACTTGACTTACATATCATCAAGACAAACATTTTGATAAAGTTTCATAATGCTCAAGTTAAAAATGCAGTATCCAGAGTGTTAATAAGATTTCCCTTCAATTTGGCCTAGTGACCTTGTTTTTAACCCGACATGACCCATAATCGAACTTGGCCTAGATATCATTCAGCTCAACATTCTGACAAAAAAGCTGCTGAAGCAAAAAATGTGGCTTCTACAGAGTTAACAAGATTTTCCTTCAATTTGGCCTAGTGACCTAGATTCTGACCCAATATGACCCATATTCCAACTTGACCTACATATCATCAAGACAAACATTCTGATAAATTTTCAAGTGTTAACAAGATAACCCTTCAATTTGGCCTAGTGACCTAGTTTCTGACCCAATATGACCAATATTCGAACTTGACCTAGAAATGTAAAATGTAGCCTGTAGAGTGTTAACAAGCTCAAATGTTGACGACGCACGGCGGACGACGGACGGACGCCGGACAAAATGGGATCACAATAGCTCACCTTGCACTTCGTGCATAGGTGAGCTAAAAATAAAGACTTTATCGCGTTCACAAGCTGTATTATAGCAATTTTGACAATTTCAAGGGCCATAACCAGTCATGCAAGGGCACATTTGGCTGGTTTTCGAAAGGAACCAAGCTCTCATGGATACCTAACAACTGTGTAAGTTTGGTGAAGATCATACAGTAAATGGAGCCTCTATTGTGTTCAAAAGCTCTATTATAGCAATTTTGACAATTTCAAGGGCCATAATCCAGTCTTGCATGGGCAGATCTGGCTGGTTTGCGAAAGGAACCGAGCTCTCATGGATATCTAACTACTGTATAAGTTTAATTGAGATACAATCAAAACTGAAGACTTGTTTGTGGACGGATGCACAGACGCACGGACACCACGCCACGGCATAAGCTCTTGGCCAGTAGAGCTAAAAATGGAATTTTCAAATTTTGTCTATTTGCCCCTTTTCTGATGCCGCCTGACCCCATGTTTTTTCAACCAATCAGTATGGATTGAACAGTTTTTGTAGAGGGTTTCTAACAAATAATAATGGAATCTGACAAGCATATTCAGAGGAGAAGATGTTTAAAGTTTGGACATTTTGCCCCCTTTCTGATGCTGCAACAACCAAAGTTCTCAATGGATTTTAAATCTTTGAACAATTTTAACAGAAGGCCACCAAAGGAACATTCCAGTGGAGTTTGGTTGAAAATTGGTCCTGTGGTTAAGGAGGATATGATGTTTAAAGCTAAAAGTTAACGATGGACGACGGACAGAGAGTGATCAGAATAGATCACCTTGAGCCTTTGGCTCAGGTGATCCAAAAATGCAGTATCCAGAGTGATAACAAGATTTCCATTAAATTTGGCCTTGTGACCTAGTTTTTGACATAATATGACCCATATTTGAAATTAACCTAGATAACATTCAGACAGACATTCAGAAAATATTTCACAGCTGCTGAAGCAAAAAATGCGGCCGTCCAGAGTGTTAACAAGATTGTTCTTCAATTTGGCATAGTGACATAGTTTTTGGTCATGACCCATATTCGAACTTGGCCTAGACATCATTTAGATAAACATTCTGAGCAAATTTTAAGCTGCTGTAACAAAGAATGCGGCTTCTACAGTGTTAACAAGATTTCTCTTCAATGTGGCCTAGTGACCAAAATGTTTGACCCAATATGACTCATATTCGAACTTGACCTAGATATCATTAAGAAAATAATTCTGACAAAATTGCGGCATCTAGTGTTAACAAGATTTTCCTTCAATTTGACCTATTGACCTATTTTTAGAATCAATGTGACCCATGTTCAAACTTGGCTTACATATCATCAAGACAAACATTCTGATAAATTTTCAACATGCTCAAGTTGAAAATGTGGCTTCCAGAATGCTGACAAGATTACCCTTCAATTTGACCTAGTAACCTAGTTTTTTGAACTCATATGTGAAAAACAAATCACAAATGAAAGACAAATGAAAGACAAAATTCACATAACAAACAAATGAAATGTACGCTTGCATTTGTGAATTTCCTTTTTATTCGGTAGATGCTGAGCCCCGGTAGCTCAGTCGGTAGCGACGCGGGCTGTCAATCCAGGGGTTGTGAGTTCGAATCCCGGCTCGGCCAACTTTCTTTCCGACGATTGACAAAAGTTAATGCGACATACATCATTTGTCTACCACCAATGGGCTAAGTCTATGTGGAAAAGCAGCCAGTTGCTTGGGAAGATTGTTGTGTGGAGTACTGGTGTGAGAAAACCAGGAAATGCATGAATAGGGTGAACTGGCCGCCGTGATATAACTGAGAAATTGTTAAAAACGGTGTTAAACCCCAATCAATTATTCGGTAGTTTGAACAATCGTAACTTTTCTGACACTCGCACACTCAAGTTTTATTTGGTTGTTTCGGTTTTTCTCCGTATGCGTCATATGAGTCATTCGCTTTCATTAAAACCTGGATTCTGATTGGATAACATTTTATTTACAGCCAATGAATAGACACCTTATGTAATGATTTCGGCTCGTGTCAAAATTAACTACCCGGATCTTAAAATTAAAAACATACCATGTCGCGTAATGGAAAACAATACGTCAAGCGTTTAAAAAAGACGTCCGACACATCACAGAAAACTTTGCTCGATTTTTTTCAATCTAAAATTGGTCCGGCTTCAGTTATCAATACGGACACAACATTGACCTTGGCGACGCTGATGATATGACAGAGAAAACCTTGTCTGAATTGGCCCATAATATTGACCCTGTTGATCATCCCATTTCTATGACAAATATGTCTTCGTATCTCGCCGAGACTAAGTCCCTATAACCAGAACCAACGGAAGTTTCATCCCAAACCTCTGACCCATTTCCAACATCAAACAGTTCTGATTTTAATACTGAAGGCACACAAATGGTTGAAAATAGTGAATATGTTTAAAAGTTCTAGTTCTATACACTATTTTATTCAACTGTTCAGCCATAGGCCTTTCTTCATGTTATATTTTACAAAGATCCCACACTAGTATGTTGTATCCATCTTGAAAATTTAAGACAATTTTGAAAATTACAAAAATTCAACAATATGCTGATTTTTTTTGTGAATGTTGACCACAAGACCATGTATGATTAAAGCCCCTTATTGACCAAAGTTCAGTTTTGCAGAATATATTGCCATGTCCATGATATTTCATAACACAACATGTAATTTTTTCTTCATCTCGATCTCACGGGTCATTTTTCCACAATTTTGCAATTTCGCGTGTTGAATTTCACAAAACCAAAAGGCGAGGGAGTCTTCACAAAATTGCATGAGTGGAAAGGCGCTGCCTATTGGTGAATATTTTCAAACTTTGTAGAAAGTAGTATATTGTATGATATGTTTTACATGGCTCACGATTTATTTAAATTCCTCAAAAGTTGTTTACTAGCTCATCCACTTCAATAATTTAAATACTTCATGAAACCAGTGCAGCAAAAGAAAAAAAATGCTCACTATGAGAAATCTCTCCTTTTGGCACAATGTCTTTAAAAGTTGTCTAGTACACATGTGTCAATGTGGGTCAGTATATGGAATAAGCGAATTGAGTCTAGTTCCTCTAAAGACTGTTTCGCTGCCACTGCGCAACATTTTTTTTGGTGCAGTTTGCAGCAATTTCTGTACTTATTAGTTAGTATTATTTACAGATATATTAGGTAATAAAACAAAAACCGGACAAATATTCATAAGTTGAAAAAGCCACATTATTCTATCAAACCTCACTTTAGAGTTAAGCCCCTTGACACACATGGTCTTCTAATGGTTCTGATTAAATGTGTGAAATTCTAGAGATGTAGACAAGAAATTGCGGAACAAATCTTGAAGTCTGACCTTGCCATTGAAAGTAAGTGGCTGATTATTTTGTATGACACATGATCTTGCTATGAAGAATTATTGTGTGAACTTATATCTAAATCCATTCAATCATGTGGAAGACACAGCCTGGACATGTTAGAAAAGCCGGAGAATGTTTTAGCCAAAATTGTGACATTGACCTTGAGACTAGGTTTCTGGTTGTTGTGCATGACATATCATCTTTTAAATGAAGAATAATTGTGTGAAGTAATATCAAAATCCATTCAAGCATGTGGAAGATACAGCCCAGAAAAAACAAGTGTGAACTTGACCTTTGGAGTGGAGTAAGTGGCTGGGTGATATGCATGACACATCCTCTTATTATGGAGAATATATGTGTGAAGTAATATTAAAATCCATTCAAGAATGTGGAAGATACAACATGGACACGAAAATGCGGACAGACAATGTTTGAGCCTTCAACTGTGACCTTGACATTGGGAGTAAGTTGCTGGGTGAAGTGATGACAAATCATATTGTTATGGAGAATAATTCAGTGAAGTAATATCAAAGTCTATAAAGCATGTGGAAGATACAGCCCGAACACAAAATTGAGGTCGGACAATGTTTGAGCCTAAGCTTTGACCTTGACAGTAGGTTGCTAGGTGGTGTGCATGACACATCATCTTGTTAAGTTGTTATGGTGAATAATTGTGTGAAGTAATATCAAAATCCATTCAAGCATGTGGAAGATACAGACCGGACAAGAAATTTCGGTCGGACTGAGTCACTGACAGATGAACTGACACGATAAAACATATAGTCCCCAAAAGAATTCCACGTAGGGACATAATAACGCGATTTCTAAGACTTTACTCGATGAGGGGTCACATCATGTGAATTACAGTGATAACGTTGAATGACTAAAACGTCAAATTAATAAAAACAGCAAAACGGGAGTGAAAACGTCGAAATGGAATATTATATAGAATAGTTATTTCAAAATGTAACTAGTATAACTTTTAAACATTTTTTAAAATAAATACAACACATTGTATAAGTAATAAGAACGTTTAAAAGTTTATAATATCTTATATAGTTATATAAATTACGGGATGTTACGTAACATTTATTTTCAAAGCTGCAACCAGGGACTACTAATACCGCGCGTAGTCCCAGCTGCAACAAACAAAACAACATTAAATAATGGAGACGACAAAATTTAAGAACAACTAATAACAGTATAAAATTCATAATTTCTAAAACAATTTATTTCAAGGACTATGTCATGGCTGAAATTAGAAAATGGGTGGGTGGTGTATACAAGTTACGTAGAGGACATTGGGCCATGTACCTATTATAACCTGGTCAGATAAGCTTTTTTAAATGTATCTGAATGAAAGAAAATAATTGAAAGGATTAGGTTGGTAATTTATAGGCAAATTAAGTGACAATTTTTCGGCTCAGCTTTGCACATAGTTAAGTTACCTAATACAAATAGTTAGGTAAAGTATCCTTGTAGATGCAACGAGCCTTTAATTTTCAAGTACATGCATATGCACCTATACTCATATTATATATTTATTAAAACGTATTGAAACAATGCTTACCAAATAAATGCTGGGATGTGAAGAATAAAATAAATCTTCTAAACGAGACAACGTGCTTTTACTATACAAACGGCGGATTTTTTCGTAAGGGACGTAACTCCACAAAATACCTTGGGATATTATCGTACCACTGTATTTTCGACCCACCTACGTACTTTCAATTGATGTCATTTTATTCGGTTTATAGACTATTAGTTGATAACCAGATACGTTTAAATTAAAGCGTATAGTATTAAAGCTTCTATTTTCACTTTTATTCTTGTTTTCACTTATGGTATTGTTTATTTCCGGTTTCACTGTTACATGTAGTTCATCACTATGTATGACAAATCTTTTACTGGTCAGTTTTTTTTTTCCATTTAAAATCCTTCTCCACTAATCACATCTCTTGTTATTTCTTTCTCTCATATTCATTGCATCATCTTCTTTTGTTAAATTTAACACTGTTCTATTATCTCCAGTGGCAGATTTACCGGGTGAGTGTGTGTGTGTGGGGGGGGGGGGGGGGTGCATGTATTTAAAATGGTTACCGACGACAGAAACTTTATTTATTTTAATTTCAAAAAACTACAAAGTTTATTATGTCTAACGGATTATAGAACATTGTTCCTGGTGTTCAAGCCGAGCCCCCGGTAGCGCAGTCGGTAGCGACGCGGGCTGTCAATGCAGGGGGTTGTGAGTTCGAATCCCGGCTCGGCCAACTTTCTTTCTGACGATTGACAAAAGTCAATGCGACATGCGTCATTCGTCCTTCCACCAATGGGCTAAGTCTATGTGGAAAAGCAGCCAGTTGCTTGGGAAGATTGTTGGTGGAGTACTGGTGTGAGAAAAACCAGGAAATGCATGAGTACATGTAGGTGAACTACTGGCCGCCGTGATATAACTGAGAAATTGTTAAAAAACGGCGTTAAAACCCCCAATCAATCAATCAATCCTGGTTTTCAAGGGATCAAATACTTCGTCTGTAAACTAACGTCCCCTGCTGCCTCCCCATTGACCCCCCTTTTTTTAAAAAAAATAGCACTATTTGCAATTTCCTGTTGATGTCTAAGGTTATAAATCCGACGATTCCACTTCGTCTCCTAATAGCTCCACTACTTTTTTTTTTCTTTTTTTAACGTCCCCCAGCTGCCTCCCATTGACCCCCCTTT
>JASEVX010000009.1:619293-683126 GCA_031761405.1 Serripes groenlandicus | reverse complement strand
GATGACAAACTAGAATTGTGTCCAGTTACAAAGCTACAGTTGATGCCAAAGAGGAAATGACCCAACTCAATTGTAACCCTTTCCCACATTCAACACATCTGCAGCAGACTGCGTTTTAAAACATCTAGACAAAGTATGAAATATATCTATAATTGGAAGTACAAGCATTGAATAAAGTTGAAAACGTTGTGACAAAAGGGGAAATTGCTGTTTTCAAAAGTCGTCTGCTGCAGATGCGTCGAAATATGTCTAAAATATGACAATTGGGTACGTATACTGTACGATAATTTATATACATTCTAGTTGTTAAAGTAACTCATATGAACTACGCGGCCGGGTGTCTTTTATTGTTGATATACTCGTATATGTATAAATGTTTGTAAAATTAAATATGCAAGTCACTATAATAAAACATACTAACTTACTTACTTACTTACATCTTTTCTTGTTTAGACTGTTCGGACGGTTGGGAGTACTATAACCAAAGTTGTTACCAATTGTTCAGCGAAATAGATGGTTTATCGTGGCTACGCGGGGAGGAACTTTGTAACGAGTTCGACGGGCATTTGGTTAGCTTACAATCTCGAGGAGAGCTCGACTTTATCCACTCTTTTATTATAGAAAAGTGGATCAAAAATATAACTGATGGAGGCGACTTCTATATTGGTATGTGTTTAACCTTTTCCCACATACAAACGCATTTGCAGATGACGAGCTTTGTAAACATTGAATCATTAAGTTTGTAACTCGATCCAATGATAACACCTCCGTTTCCTTGATATGACAACATTTTAACTATGACGTTAGGAAAGTCGTCCGATGCAGATTTGTTGTATGTGGGACAGAGTTTACTTTTTACCTGATATGAGAATTTATGCCGTTTTGATGAGACGTATACGATATCTTGTAAGGTGGAAGTATAATTTTGATACAAAGTGGAAAATATTGTGAAAAAGGAAACATTGCTCGAATTGGGCAATTTTTACAATGTTTTCAACAGTCACCTGCTTCAGAAATCGGCTGCATCGTGATAAAGGTTATATTGTCCTTCTGTCCCTCCGTTGTTCATCTTTCACTCTCAAATGATTTAAGATTGTGTCTTTTTCAATAAAACACATCTATAGATAAGAAGGAAAAATACAATCAAATGACAGAAACGTGTTATTACACGCAATATAACATTGTGGTAAACCATTATCATCAATTCTTGTTTTTCCAACATATTTCAAAAATTCTCCCAGAGGTATAAAGCAATTCTTTCAGATGGTTTCTATAAATAGCTTTCTAAAAAAGTCAGACAAGTTGGAAAAAGCAAAAAGAAAGAGATAAAAAGAAAAAAGAAATTGGACTTTGACTATTGTGTTTGTAAACTTAAGATTGTTTAATGTAATCTTAAGTTTATATGTGTTGGTATGTGAGTTTGTCGGGTCATACCAAAGTCTTTAACAATTATAGTGGTTGCTTTTCTCCAGGGCGCACAGGACTGTGGGGAATGCATTACGACTGAAGCGCTGGTATCAGAAAAAGATTACCGACAGTACGCGTAATTTACCCAGGAGCGCCGTGATAAGACTGTTGAAATACTCTTCTTATGATAATTTGTTTTTTGTATGTAAGTTTGTAACCATTTTTCATACAATACAGGTTTGGAGAAGTCTAATTACGGTGGCCATTTTAGTGACTATAAGTGGACAGATGGATTTCCCGCAACGTTTCTAGCTTGGTATGTATTTTTTTAAATGAGTTAGTCTGGCGACGAGAGGTCTTATTGTATCTGCGTACAGTGAAGACTCCGGTGAGCATGTGCACATGGACAGTCTCACCAGAGTCTTCACTACATGTCTTTATGTTATGTAGTCCTAGATGCATCTTCTGATAAAAAAAATAGTGAAGCCCAACTAGTTGATTACACATATGTTACTAAAGGTAGAATCATACCTTTGAAATAACGTCGTTTTTGACGACAAAATGTACATTTTTGCGACAATTATAGTGTGGTTAAAGAAATCGCCATTTCCTTCTCCTTTAAAGTGGTATTCGCATAAAAAAATGACCTGTGTGATGATATCAATTTAATATATCTGCTATTACAATTAAGATAGCATATTGCGAATTAAAATGGAAATGTAGCTAGAATATTACAACAGTACTTAAGTTAGTTCTGATTTATTAGAAATTCGCCCGACACACTGTTTTAAAACTTCTTCTACTATTTAACAATCTGTTAAGCCGAAATTTAGTAAATCTTAATGACGTTAAACTTGAAACACATCCAGGGTAATTAAAATGAACACCCGTTTTTTCAAAGAAATCATAAATTCTATTATTTGGTGAAAGCTATTTTCTAATCAATAGGGGTAAGTTGTATCTAGCGCTTTAAATATTCAAAATAATAACGGCATTTCAAATTATACAGTAAATACATTAACGAATACAATACAATCATATTTGGATAGTTTTTTTATAACTGATTTGTCTACCTATTTATTTATTCTTAAACTAAATATAATTGTCTTCACTTTCCATGCATTAGTCTCTAACCATCGCTACCTGTCTTACATTTACTTTAAGAAAGGTAGCGACGGTTCGGCCTCTATAAAAAAAGATCTGTCTATTTGTACCTTTGTTTATATTCTCCCATCTGCAATCAATCTGGAAAGTCTTAAAATACCAAGATCTCTGAAATCTGTACATTGTTTGGGATCAAGGTATATTTATTCACCTACCTCTATAGTAGTTTTGGTCCTGATGTAGTTTTAAATCCATTTATGAGTCGCCGAGGCAGAAGCCCGCGACTTATATTTTTAATAGCTTTTCGGAAATGACATGGGAGGAGAGTTATTATTAGATTTTTTTTTTAAATGTCTTGAACATATTACAATTGTGTTTGTTTAAAAACACTTAGTTATGACACATCTAAAATGAAATAAATAATTCGAAGTTTTAAGTATTTGCAGTTTCTTTATTTTGAGTCGCATTTATTTGTTTTGTCTTATTTACGAAGACAAAAGAGTCCCTGCCAGACTTGCTGCAGACTGTTATGTGTCAATATCGAGATAAAAATAACGTCGAATTCTCCTTTTAATAGCAATTTTACCTTACTGAATGTTATTTTCATGTTCAAAGAGATGTCTTGTTTTGTGTAGAATTCATTTAATAATGTTAATCCATGTATATCTAAAAAAGGAACTGTTTCTAAGCTAAATATAGTTAACGTCGATTTTCGCGCATGCGCATTTCGATATGAAGAAGCGAGTGGTCAAAATATTATTTTATTTTTAGATAAGTATCAACATAAACTGGTAACATAAACAAAAATAAGAAATATTTTGTGAAAATATGTCTGAAATATATGCCTGTTTATCGGTCGTGAACGTCAAAATGCTTTTCCCTCAGTTCGTGACCAAGTTTCATATTGTTAAAATATAAAGGGAAGTAACCGGAAGTAAAATGTAAACTTAGAAAAGTGACGACTTATGCTCAAACACCTAATATTACAGATACATAGCTTATATTAAACACTTAAATGATTAAATATATGTGATATTAAATTTATATTTGGCTTGAAACATATAAAGAAAAGAGCAAATTCTGATAAACAATAATTTTAGAAATAAAGAAAATCTGGTCTTTCGCACCCAATTAATTTCATACTTGCCACCTTTTAAATAGTAATGGGACTCGCAACTGGCATTTTTCTTGCGCCATACATATATTGTATGCATCAATGATTTAAATAAACAATTTAGCTGATATGTTGTTTCAAGTGTGGTCTACTTTTAAAACGTATTAGGATAAATTTTAACATCTGTGAAATACTTATTATAATTATTATTAAAAAGGAGGAAGTTCATGTCTTCAGCAATTTAACCGTTTTCTCAATGTTTTAAACGTTTAAAGGTTTTAATTGTTGCTTCAGACATGAAAAGGTTTAAATAGCTTTTTATTGCATGTAGATTTAAATCCCAAACTGTATGTGTTGTGGTTTTATTGACAAATTCAAAAAATCCAAAAACCTGACCAAAGGAAATCCTGAAATTTGTATGTGGAATTTCAAAAATCCTGGAATAAGTCCTTAATGAAAACATTATGTGTATGTTTAGACTAATACAAGTCAAGAATACATGTGTGTTAAAAGATTAATCAATGCAGTCTTTTCCGGCGACATTGATGCTTTGCATCAACTTTCTCTTGTATGCACTTTTATATTCAACACTTTAAAGCATGGTGTGAACAATCTATTTTTAGACCTATATTTAGGTATAAACCCACTACAAATGTATAGAGTTTTCTCCCTTTGACCATAAATTAAGTTTATTTTGATTAATTCAGTATCTTTTTAGACATAGGGAGTTCTACCCTGGTATCAGACAACATTGTGTGCAAGGACTCTCGCCAACGACTCCGCTTTTCGGAGGTCCATTCTCGGATAGTACGAGGGTCCTTGCACTTATATGTACACTTATCTATTTTATCAAACTGTTTAATAGGCAAGGATGCGGTCCTAGCCTGATAGCTGGCTCGGGTCCGCCTCCTGTTGTATGAAGGAAGATCTGTGTTGGATCCACTGCATGTGGGTGTGTGTCCCCGTGGGCGTGGGTGCACATTTCGCTACGGTGTCGGGGGGATGGCGACATCTGGACTATTTGCGACAGATGTCCTCCCCGACAGTTCTGTTTGGGGCCCGCGCGTGGGGGGACCTGCATGCATGGCAGTGCAATGGGGCAACGCTACTGAGTTCCATCCTTAGTTCAATACGTGTCCTCCTTTTTCTTCATTTTACATGTACATCCTATATATAATCAACTCGAGCTCAATTCAATGAACTGACAGACTTTTCCCGTCTGCTAAAAGGATGAAACTACAAGCTGGACTGTCTAAAGCGGCTGGCTTGTTGACTTTAATCTTATATAGAATACGTTTTTATTTGCTTCATTTTCATCGGTGTTGTTTGTTTGGGGGTGCTTGCTATCGCGTCCGCGCCCTTAAAGTATTAAAATACTGCTAAAATATTTAACGTCTTGGGCTTCCGAACGCGTACGCGCTTAAATAATTCCATAACAATCATAAGAGGCAGCTTTAGCCGGGAAGGGAGATCCTCAAAGTCTCACAGGGTGTACTACACACCGGCTATTGCTCGCTAATAGAGCTGATTAATATTATAATCATAAAAAAGATTGCTTTTGGGACAGATAGGGGTATATTCCATATCAAATGTGCATGCTCGGTCTATTTATATTATAGCAGACATCAGTGGGCAAGGATTCCCGACATCGTCTCCACTGTTCGGCGGTCGATATTCGGATAGTACGAGGATCCTTGGGCCCAGATGTACACTCTTTTTCTCAAACAACCACAGAGATCAATGTAAATAGACCCAGGGCTACACTGAGATTTCGGCTACTGGTATCAACCCATACGGAAAATATACGGGGTGGTCATTTTCCGGTGTAATCTTAGACAGCATCATCCCCAAATGGGTATGTTCAGACAATCGCTGTTAAAATTCAACCGTCTAATCAGTTTTATTCTTGCTTCTATTTTAAACAACAATGTATTAATGATTTAAAGGAAATCTATAGACATAATACAGTAGATATGTGAATGCTGTATTATAGATTAAACAATAGTTTTATAAACAATAGTTATGTGCATAATGTACTATATATTAAACAATAGTTATATAAACGATAGGTATGTGCATGTTGTATATAGTAAACAATAGTTATAACACTAATCCCCTCGGCCCCCTTAACCCCTATAAGAACCCCCCCCCCCAAAAAAAAAAAAAACACAAAAAAAAAATATAAATATATATACTAAATAGTCTGCAAACCAATAGTCCGAAAACAGTAATAGTAGTCACAACGATAGCTGTTCGCATTAATGCCAAGCGCGAGGGTAAACAACGCCAACCACCAACAGCAACAACGAGTTGTTCTCTCCTGCTCGCCAAATAGTTAGTTCTGCAAGGCGAGGGTAAATAAATATCAGAATGAATGAATGCGTTAATGACTTTCCAATTTGTCACTATTGGTATTTTGTTACGTACTTTCGAAAACAGTACAAATGTGACTTTCTCTCTATCTCAGCAACATGCAAATTGGAGCATTTCTAAGGTTATACCTATCATGCAAAGCTTTCGAGCTATTCTATCAGTGATAAAGCATTTGTAATTTTCAGAAAGTTTTGACTTTATTGTATTCGCACAGCTCCGCAATTCAATATGTCTTAGAGCGATTTAAATACAGATAGTTAATGGTAAGGTTTCCCTGTATAGTTTTGGTAATGACCGACTATTACAGTATGTACATATCCTTTGCAGACCAATCACATGGTTGTCTGCATTATGAAATGATTCTTCAATGTCAGTGCAGAGGTGTATGTATAGTGATAAGGTACGGAAATGTGACTAATCGGTTACTCTTCTGCATCTGATTAATCAAAATTGGAAAAATCTAATATTTCATTGTAATGTGCTAGCAGAATGTTTTTCCGGGCAATTTTGACAGCCAATCATTAAAATTCGCCTACCCTTTTTCAACAGTTACTGCTTTAACGGATTTTCCATTTAAAGTTAAACATCGGTTACCCTCAAACACTCCAACTTACACACCAGTTACTAGCGCAACACCTATGATAAGGTAAGGAACTGTGTCAAAAGTTTGCTCTTCTGGATCTGATTAATCAAATTTGGAAAATCAATTCTGTTTATGTGCTAGCAGAATGTTTTCTGGGCATTTTGACAGCCAATCATAACAATTCGCAAACCTTTCTTCAACAGTTATTGCTGTCACAGATTTACTATTTAAAGTTAAACATTGGTTACCCGTAATTACCCCAACTTTCAAACCAGTTACCAGCGCAGCTCCTTTGTTTACTGGACTTTTTGGTTATATATATCTAGAACACTTTTTGTTTTCAGATTCGGCTGAAAGTTGGGTAATTTCGTAATGATAACCTAATTTAGAAGTTACGACATAAACATATAATGGATTTGCTTCGTCGGTCGAAAGCGAAAGTACTTATATGTGCAATTCGCCTGGGATTTCTTGTATATTAATAGAGTTTTCATTTTGAACAAATTTGTTACATACTTTACACCATCGTTGTACTGCAGAGCTGCAGCAGCACAACTACAGTCGAACATTTCTGACTGCTTGTAGTTTCTAAATTTAGGCTCTTTGGACCAAGCAATGTTATTTTGTGATGCATTTCATTGTGTGGACCCTGTAGTTAAACATTTCTAAACATTTTCCATGTGTGGAGAAAGCAGTTGAAAAAGGTTTTCTTTCAATCCATCGTCCCTCATGTACCTATTTACCGTGAGGTATACCGCCATGTCTATAAATCGTCCCTCATGTACCTATTTACCGTGAGGTATACCGCCATGTCTATAATCGTCCCTCATGTACCTATTTACCGTGAGGTATACCGCCATGTCTATAATCGTCCCTCATGTACCTATTTACCGTGAGGTATACCGCCATGTCTATAATCGTCCATCTTTCCGTGCCGACACCAATCCTTGCAGATCTCATGGTTCCCGAACATGTGTTCCATAAACACAGCAATATGTATGTTTTTCAAATATGATCTTTCAAATTTTTAATAAATTAGAAATAACTTAATTACTGTTAAAATATTCTAACGAAATTCCATTTTAATTCGCATTATGTTATCTAATAAATTGTCATGGCATATATATGAAATTTATATCATCACACAGGTAATTTCATTACCTACAGTCTGCCGTTAATTTTATTCAAATACCCCTTCAAAAGAAATGGCGAGTTTTCTAACAACACTACAATTGTCGCAAAAACGTACGTTTTGACGTAAACAACGAAGTCATTTCAGAGGTATGATTCTACTTAAAGGCGTATCGTCGGTGTGTTGCTGCGCATCTTTTTTGCGCATGTCCATTCCGATTCATTTTAGTGCTTTGCTCTTTTATGCTCATTGCGCTCAATTAAATTGTGAAACTGTAAATATCCGGAACACGATATCAACAAGGTGTAAATTCGGTGTAAAATCATTATGTCCGCGTTAACTAGGCTAAAGAGTGGCAGATTTTTATCTTTTAAACGTGCAGAAAGCGAAAGCAATCGCAATATTTTCAAAAGATTGACGGAAACTTGCATCGATACTGGATAATCGATATCGGATTCGCCGCAAACTAAGCGGAAAACATGCCGGGAAGGAGAATTGTAGACTAGAACTCGTTTACTTGGAAGATCAGCCTGTTTGTGAAGACTGTGTGAAATAACACTATCTAAAGTAATATTTCTCCTGAAACCAGACATGGCTACGGCTCGTTATAGTATGTGGAACTGTGAATACTGTCGAAACAACCAAACGACACCAGCCGAGCAAGGGGCAACTTTAGTTTAGGTAACTTACTAACTATTAAAAATTTAATTATAATTTTCTATGATGTTATTATTTTATGAGTTTACAAACATTGAAGGGGGTGGGGGGTTCGTCTGAGAGTCATTTAACTGATTTTTATCTTGATGTATTATCAAATTGAACACATTAAAATTTTAGTTAAATTTCAAGGATTCATGAATAAGTAAACTGTCACTGTGATATAACCAGGGACGGGTGGCACGATTTACCCAATACTACCCAATACTACTCAATACCACCACATACTACCCAATACTACCACATACTATCGAAAACTAGCTATAAATACGCTTGATTTTAGTGTGTTTGAGTTAATTGTTGCTTTATCTTTAGAGATTGTCTTTAATAAAAGATTTACCATACATTATTATTGACTTTTTTAACTTATTTTATTCGTTACCTATTTCATTCGTACCTATTTGATTCGGCAGATAAACGGTTGTTCATACGAAATACTTATCAGTGATAATCACTCAATGCGAGTGGTGTTAAAAAATGAAGTAGGCTACAAATATATAGATGTATCTCCTGTAAAACGACTTTTATTTATTGGTACGTACTTTATTCGGCAGATAAACGGTTTTCATTTTTTAACACCACTCGCATATATTAGATATTATCTATGTCTCTGATATAACTGAAATAATGTTGAAAAAGGCATAATACCCCAATAAAACAAAGCCAACTTATTGTCAATGTAGCCTGTAGAAATCAGTGTGTTTTTTATGCTGTTTTGTGACCAGGGTCTTTTGATTGTGAATGGGTCCACAATTTGGGTTATGAAATAACACTTTAGAAATAAAACATACACAGTCACACAAAATATTCTATCATAGTCATAAATTATTACACATGTGTTTATAACTTTATATGTCTTAAGTAGATTGCAATATGATTTAGTTAACATTATATCAAAGCCAGGTATTTATCAACCTCTTTGTTCTATTTTTCAGTACTGTAGACAAGCCTCATATATTCAATTCAAATATGACATGGGTTCACAGAAGGGTGGATCGGATGGAGCTATATATAGTGGCTGCCACTCTAGTGGGGACCAAGTCGGGAAAATGGGTTGCATTTTGACTTAGATCTCAAGACTATAAACAATGTAGCTTTCATGAAAGTAAAGGTGAATCAATGCCCATCCATCAGTGTTGAAGAAACTGGCATGATAGTTCTAAATCTTTGGAACCGGATGTGGCGCACTGTCTTGTGCTCGACAAAGATAATAGGAATATGAATGTCTATGTCGTAGTTATGGATGACGATGCATCAACCACATGGTGAAAATTCAAGAAACAGTTTCCCATTTTGTAAACAGATTGCAGACATAAACCACAAGACAAGAAAAACATGAAGGAAACCAGTTGTACAATTTACTGAAAAAACTCTTTTAACTACTCAAGTCAAGAAGTATTTTCAAAAGTGATTTAGTAAGGCTGTAATGCAGAATAAGTGTGATCCATATGCGCTTGCTAGATCTTTAAATCTAACTCTGTCCCAAACTCATTTGGAAAGCAGAGCCTATCAAACTATTCCAATTGTTTCCCTTCGTTTGACTATCATGAGTCTGCTGTAAGATCAGGGTGGTTTTCACAGAGCACTGTTACTCATATACAGACCTGAGACGTTTTCTTATGCTAAATTGCTTCTGCAGCAGTTGACTTAAACATTGTGATAAAAGGAGAAATTGTTCAAATTGAGCAATTTCTTCTTTTCAGTTTTGTCACAATGTTTTCAACTGTTTTCAGTATAAAGCATACCTGCATTTATAGAGACTTTCTATGTGTTTTACCCAAATGTTATCAAAGTTGTCTGCTGCTGATTTGTTGTATGTGGGAAAGGGTTAACATGCCTATTATCTGGTAAAACTATGTGTGTCCGCCTTTTTACCCGCTCACAGCAGATCATGGTTGAGTGCATGTTGGCTAGGCACATTTTCTTAACCTAGTATCTATGTGACCCTGCTAGTACTGATTTGAAAAACCATGTATCATGTATAAGTGAACTGCGCTGGGATATAACTGAAATTGATACTGTTGAAATGGTGTAAATCTCAATTATAAATATAATTATTGTATGTTTATTTTAAGATTGGTGTATGAACTTTGACATCTTGCTCATAATACATTACTTTTTATTGAACAAAGTTTCCCAAGATATTTTTTGTTTACATGACATTCACCCATTCTTGCAATGCTCTACAGATAAACATTGTGAGTAACTTTGCAGAAGAAATGTTCATTTTGAATAACATAAAACTGTAATTTGTTCCTATGTTGTGAACCTGCATGTTTCACTAATCTGAGTCTTCATTTTTTGCCAATGGATATGTGTACAGACACTGTTTGCTGTATTTCTACATGCACAAAATGAAACAGTTTCAATAGCATATTTTAGTATCATTCTGTGAGAACCAGACTGAAAGTCTTTGTGACTCACTAGCATAGATTAAGACCAATTGATCAGATCATATGCATGCTCAGACTGCTGTTTATTGTAGAAAGTTATTGATGTTTTCAAGTGGTCACTGGATATATGATACAATCAGTCATGCATTGGTATGTAATTAATTTCTCTGATGTGTTTATTATGAAAAGTTAACAAATGAAAATACCACATCAAGGAAACAGCCCTGCAGTAGTTCTGATTGCTGGCATGAGCGAATAACTAGAACTGCTGCTATGCTGCTTTAAAAAGGCAGTTTTGATTCTTGCCAACAGCAGGTCATGGTAGATTGCCTGTAGGCAAGGCACGTTTTCATAGCCTAACTAATGAAATTGTATTATGTATAAGCAAACTGTTGCTGGGATATAACCGAAATACTGTTGAAATGGCATGAAACCCCAATCATAAACAGAAACCATATTATTTGTTGTTGAAGGTTGATGTATGAATTTTGAAATATGTTGACACTAGGAGTATGAACTGAAAAATGTTTAAGAGTACACTGTGCATACCCAGCTTAGAGCAATATTGTCTTCTGATCTTGGTCTACTCAATTTGTCAGTGTTTTAGACACTCACTTTATTATTATGAGTAATGGTAATATCTAGCTAATCTCCCCAAAAGTTATATTTAAAAAAAAGAAAATTAATGAAAGATTGATAAATTCATACTTTCTCTGTGTCTAGAACTGATAACCTCACAGTATAGTTGATTACCAACAATGTTAGTCTGAGCATGACTGCCATTACATAAGATATTTTTATTTGAAAAAGATCAGATGCCACATCATAGGTTATACTAAGATATATTTTTGTCTAGATATGTTTGTATAGTCTTCTGCTGTAGTAACCTTGAATGTTTGACAGTTTAGTGGGTTATGTTTTCACTTAACAACACTGATAGAATCTTAAATGTAATAATGAAGAAAACCAATAGTTTTTATACTTCATTGAACACAGCTTTTATTTAGGTGTGCTTGTAACAATTTATACAAAATCTCTTTTTTGCAGAAATGCAATACCCCTTTCCCAATTGCAGAGCATTTTTAGGCATTTGCACTTGATGACTTATGAACACATTGTCACAAAAGGATAACTTGCTCATAGTGGGCAATATGTTTGCAACAATGTTTTCAACTCTTTTCATCTGTGCTACTTTCATTAACATAGACTTTCCATATTTGTGTCTGAATTTCTGCTGCAGGTTTGTATGTGGGAAAGGGGGTCATTGAGGATTTCGTATTGACCTGTTGCCTACCTAAAGAGGTACTTTTTATTTTTTTTATTTAACCAATGTGAAATACATCAGTAAAATTGTTCCTGGTAATATGTACAGCAACTAGTGGTTTATTTGCTTAACCTTTTCCCACATACAATGATTGAATGCTATAATTTCTTCTTTTGTCGCAATGTTTTCAAAGGCTGTCTGCTGCAGAGGCGTCAAAATAAGTTGAAATGAATGTGTGTATTTCAACAAAATTCATGTGAAAGAGTGAGAGTTATTGAAGATATGTATAGACTAGAAGATTTTCAAATTTGTAATTTTTCCTAAAAAAAAATTCTTAAAGGGAGATAATTCAATGTTAAATTTAGCAAAAGAACAAAGCCAACAGTGTTTTGTTTTGTTTAATTCAACAACCCATTTAACAAGTTTATTGATATGAGAAATATTGAAAAAATATCTCCAGTAAAAGCCTTTAATTTTTAATTGATTTTTTGTTGGGCTATTATCAAAAACAAATCATAAAGGGAGATAATCCAATGTAAAAAACAACTAGTAAGCACTGCAACCATTGTTTTAAGCTTCATTCAAGAACCCTTATAACCAGTTATTCATATTACAAATTTATCAAAAAAACACTGTCCTAAGAGATATTTAATTCAAAATTGTATTTTTCCTGGGCTAATTTTATGAAAAAAAATCATAAAGGGAGATAATTCAATAGGAAATATCTCTGTAATTAGCACCGCGACCTATATATTTTTTTGTTTCATTCAACAACCCTTATAATAAGGTGTTCATATGAAAAGTATTAAAAAAATCTGTCCACTACAATTTTTTAAATTCCAACTTTTGTATTGTACCCGTGTTCAATTTTATACAAATTTTATCATGGCGGCCATCTTGAATTATTGAATATAAAGTGTTAAAATAGAAATATTTAAAAAATTGGTCAATATTGATGTAGTTGACACATGATTGATTCCTGTAATATGAAATAAAAACATGTTGATATATAAATGTATGTGTTTGTGTTCACTGGTATGAAATAGTGTTGTTTCTCTACATTCTGTTATATTTCCTTAAACTGAGCACATATATGGGTTTTAAAAGAGTGCATAGTAAAAAAAGTAGAACCGCGACCCATTGTTTTGAATGTTGTTTTGAGTTAGTCTTTGAGTAAGGAAGCTCTGGACAAAATTTAAGAAAATTCTGTCCATTGGAAAAATTCAGAGGATACGCCTTTAAATGATGCCAATTTTGTGAGGAAATACGTCCCAAAATCGCTAATTGCTGCTCAAACACATAAGATATAATAGGTATGTCACATGGAAACCGAACTACGGAGGTTTGGCAATTTTAATAATTACAATCAAATTGCAAACTTGTAAAGTCTGCTTTCGGCAATAATTGCTGGTACTCGACGGTACAACGTATAGCTGAGTACCTTTGTCCTCACGGAGGGAAGCTACAAAACCGGTTTTGTATACGCACGGGATGTATGTGCGATAGCTATTTATAGCTTGGGCGTTTCGAGAACTCACTTCTAGCGAGACCATCGACAGAGGCAGTCGCATTTCTAAGATTTAAAATCATGGAAGATGATCCGAATTCAAGTGGTAGCATCCAACAACTGATAGACGAGAGACTTAGAGTATCACTCCAGACGCATAAAGCGGAGATTATAGCCAGCATGGAAAGCGTCTTTGAAAAGATAAGTGGGACTTCTAATTGTCATCAATTATCACAGATTAGCAACATAATAAGTGGGCATTCGTTTAAACGAAAATCTAATGAAGAGCAGTTCAAATTCAACTCGAAAGTCAATGTTGCTCTAGAAGAGGCTGATCATTCGCTGCAAGTTGACAAACAATTTGAATGTCGACAAAAGATAGCAGAAGGTAAATTTTACTAAAAGATATTCATTACTTCAGTAATATATATAAACATATATATTTTAAATTTATTGATTTAATGGCAGTGCTCCTACCGCGTAGGCATTATGAAAGTCGCCAACGTTATTGATTATGTTGTCGGTACTAGTGACACGATTTAAATATAGTATTTGTGAAAGAATTTTTTTTTTAAATTTCAGCCAAGACTTTAGTGGCGCACAGACAGAAATTGATAAAATTGGCGGATTCTTCGGAATTAGGATGGCGGGTGGTAACTGAGTATGAGGCCAACCCTCTTGCCAGTGACTCCGATGATGATAAACGCATGTACAAGGCTGAGGCTAGATCTTCCAAAAAGATAAAAGCTGAAAAGACGAAGAAAGGCCGGACATCGAATGCTTGGCCATATCGGAAAGGGGCTAACAATGCATCAACGAGGTCGACGCCGTCTCCTGCACAATCTACCCGTAGACCGGGGCTTTGTTTTGATTGTGGTAAACCAGGCCATTTGAGGGGCTCGCCTGATTGTCAGGCGAATGCATCGAAAATTAAGATAAGTATAAATACGTCGGCAATTATTCAGAATAATGTAGGACGGTCTTTAGCAAGTGTTGTACATTGTGTGGAAAAGACGGAAAATGGTGAATTAAAAGTAATAACACCAGTTGGCAGGCTAAAGGCTAAATTAGAAAAGTGGAAAGAAGCCACTGATAGTGTATTTATACATGATACTGTTGAAAACGGTTACAAGTTACCTTTAAAAATGGTACCAGAAAGAGTAATTTTAAAGAATAATAAATCTGCTAGAGAAAATATGAGTTTCGTTCATGACGAAATAAGTAATTTGTTAAAAACGAGTGTAGTTACAGAGGTGATAACTCCTCCTCATGTTGTAAACCCTTTGACCGTGGCATATAATAAAAAGGGTAAACCTAGACTGGTTCTTGATTGCAGACACATAAATGAGTATCTCCATCTTTTCAAAGTCAAATTTGAAGATATTAAAGTCGCGAAATGCATGTTTGATAATAGATCATTTTTGTATACTTTCGATTTGAAAGGAGCGTATCATCATATTGATATATACCAGGCGCATAGAACTTTTCTTGGCTTTAGTTGTAAATACAACGATAAAACGAGGTATTTCATTTTCAATTCTCTTCCGTTCGGTATAAAAACGGCAGGTCATATATTTACAAAAGTTATGAGGGTTGTGGTGAAGTTCTTAAGGAGCAAAGGTCATAAAGTCATTATGTTTTTAGATGACGGAATAGGCGGAGATGCTAGCTATGAAAAAGCTATTTGGTCCAGTGAGTTTACAAAGCAAACGTTACTCGCATTTGGTTTTTTGTTGGCTCATGAGAAGTGTCATTGGATACCTATACTGAGGGTCACATGGTTAGGTCATGATTTAGACATGCACAATAATCGGCTATATATTGCCAAAGACAGGATAGAAAGGCTTGATGGCAAAGTAAAGATCCTTTTGAAGGAGATCAAGTTCAAAACTATGTTTCTCATTCATGTTAAATATCTGGCGAACTTAATCGGTCAGATTGTATCTATGCAAAGTGTTTTTTGTGGAAAGACCAGATTGATGACTAGGTATATGTACAAATGTATTGATTCAAGAGCTAGCTGGAACGCCCCAGTAAGAATTACACCTGAAGTAATTACTGAGCTAACGTTCTGGAACACAAATTTGGTCAGTCTAAATGAGCGTGGAAAACCCATCAAAGATGGTCGGTTATGCAGTTATAGCCTATTTTCAGACGCCAGTGGGACAGGTTATGGTGGTTATGTAGAATATTTACCCACTGGGGGGATACCGACTGTAAGTCGGTGCATAAACCTCAAGGAAAATTTCCAATTACCATTTTTAAGTATAAATGAGTACGAGTCATCGAATGATGTGAGGCAAAGATCCCCGGAAGTGGATTTTGAGACAAATTGTCTGGTCCCGGAAGTGACCGAAACTCGTGATATCGTGTATGATTTAGGAACCCCGGATGTGAGTTCTTTGGAAGAAATGTTGTCCCCGGAAGCGGATTTGGAGTTCGACTCTGAAATGGTCGGTTTATGGTCATTTTCTGAGCACGACGAAAGTTCCGACTTTGAGAGAAGCGGAATCAATATACCGCATCGTTAGTTCGTATGCGAACGTTTTACAGAATTCCTTAGTCAATGTATATTGCGACAATAAAAATGTTATTTCAGTTCTGCTTAATGGCAGTCGTATTTCTGCAATTCAAAATATTGCTGTAAACTTGAATGTTGTATGTGATAAAGAAAACATTGTGCTTTGTCCTGAATGGATTCCAAGGCGCGAAAACGTCAAAGCCGATTACCTTAGTAGGTGTTACGATTGCGATGATTGGACAATCGCTGATACTGTTTATAACAGTTTAGATGGAAAATGGGGTTCCCATTCAATTGATAGATTTGCTTCCCATTTGAATACTAAATGTATCAGGTTTAATTCAAGATGGTGGGTACTAGGAACAGAGGCTGTTGATTGTTTTCAGCAATCGTGGAGTAACGATAGAAATTGGCTGGTTCCTCCCCCAAGATTAATTTCAAAATGTATTGGAAAGATTATCAGAGAAAGGGCTAACAGTACTTTGATAGTACCGAAATGGAAGACTGCGCCATTTTGGCCACAACTATTTAATGAGAACGGAGAATTCAAGCTATTGGTGAAAGATTTTGTAAATCTAGGTCGAAAAATCATCATATCTGCAGGTTTAGGAAATAACGGTTGTTTTGCTAAAACCCCATTGACATTTGATATGTTGGCATTGAATTTGGGGTTTGAAGATATTTAATTAGCCATTATTTATATTGTAACAGGTATTGGTTTGAAGCAAACACTAAAATGTAAATTAGATTAGGCAGGAGTGCAGATCGATACACAATCATCAATTGCGGAAAGAATGGCGGGATATCTTCTTCAGTTAAGGGAGGACAATACGGTCAAAAAGTACAAGAGCTGTTTTGCTTTGTTTGAAAAATTCTGTTTTCAGCATATCTTAGTGTCAAAGCCCGCGCTGCCAATTAGTGTAGCCATGTATTTCACGTCTCTTTTGGACGAGGGGAAATCAGTTAGTGTAATAACGTCCGCATATTACGGTATTAAGTGGGCACATACCATTAACGATCTTGTTGATCCGACTGAAAATAGCATTGTGAAACAATTATTAGAATGTGCCAAGCGTAACAATTCGAAACCAGTTCAAAAGAAAGACATTTTAACTTCTGATATGTTGAAGAATTTGTGCTTTATGTACACTGATTGCACTAACGTTTTAGACTTAAGAGATTTGTGTATGATCAAGTTAGCATATACCGGTTTTCTTCGTATTAACGAAGTAACAGAATTACGATGTAAAGATGTTCATTTCAACGACGATCACATAGTCATAAAGATCAGAAAAAGTAAAACAGACATTTACAGAGACGGATCGGAAGTTGTCATTTGCAAAGGTGTTTCAGAAGCTTGTCCTTTATCATTGTTATATAGATATATGAATGCAGCTGGTATCTCTTCATCATCGGATGATTATTTATTTAAGCCGGGGTTCTGTTCAAAAAATAAAGTATCTCTTATTAAGAAAAATAAGCAATTAAACTATACCAGAGCTAGAGAAACTATAGTTAAGAAACTTAAACTGGTTGCACCGGATTTGAAACTGGGTACCCATTCCCTGAGAGCAAGCGGGGTTACATCTGCAGCAAATAGTTCAGTTATATCTGAAAGGTGTTTGAAAAGGCATGGTCGGTGGAAAACCGACATAGCTAAGGATGGTTATATAAAGGATTGCATTGAGAACAGATTGTCTGTGACTAAGGTTTTGAACCTTTAGTTTGTAGAAATATTATTTACAAACACATATAAGTATCGAATTTGAATTCGTAAACTCCCCTAAACTTTGTATGTCTATACATGCGTCTCCCTGTACGCACAACATAGAGTAGTGTTGTTTTTTTGTTTTGAGCGAACTAAGTAAGGACTTGCTGGTACTCGACGGTACAACGTATAGCTGAGTACCTTTGTCCTCACGGAGGGAAGCTACAAAACCGGTTTTGTATACGCACGGGATGTATGTGCGATAGCTATTTATAGCTTGGGCGTTTCGAGAACTCACTTCTAGCGAGACCATCGACAGAGGCAGTCGCATTTCTAAGATTTAAAATTAGATATTTCTTGGTTATATAACATGTTAGAATTTTGAAATGGAAATGATATAATTTTTTATATATTATTTGATAAGGGAATAATGTATTTATATTTATTTCTGTTTGGAAATCTTTGTTAGATAGTATTCCTATTTCAGGTATGATTAATAAGTTAAAAAAGAAAACTTAATTTCAATACATATGAGTATACTCATACATTATTAAATGATATCTTAAGGATTAATACTGCAAATGAGGTTCGACATTTCATGGTATGACATTTGACAAATGGACACAGGTTTCCAGAGTTTTTTACTATTAGTTTTATCTCTGGTTGTTCCTGGGCGAGTCAGATATACGCAGTAACTAATGTCTGAGTATCGGTACAAACATGTATTTCTTTTACATTTCTGTAATGTATTTATTACAAACATATGCCTTGTATATATATGTACATTGTATATATGTGTGTCGACTGCCAATACATGCGTCTCCCTGTACGCACAACATAGAGTAGTGTTGTTGTTTTGTTTTGAGCGAACTAAGTAAGAACCCGTTTTCTAAAGCCTTACGGGACATTTGTATTAACGGATGGCGAATACAGAAGCCCTCGATCAGGTTTCGAATACCGGACTCTCGATATTCGTGTGGTAGCCCAGTTAATATCCATTATTAACCCTTTCCCACGTACAGTCGTATTTTGCTTCTGCAGTAAATTGTGCGATTTTTGAAAAGAACATTATAGCAAGTTGGCTCGAAATAGATAATGTCGCATTTTACTACAATGTTTTAAACTTTATTCTGATATTATATTTTAATACACATGTTGGATAAGGTCTAGTGGAATGTCTTTACCAGGAACAAAGGTACCGGTACTGCAGACCGTCAGCCGGATGGACAAAACATCGAATTGTGTACTTTTCTGCGGCTGTCTAGTATATTGTCTACCGAGAACTGGCACGATGTGACGTGTGCTTTTGATAAAATCAACCACTATATCTGCGAGAAACGTATTTTTAATAGTGCAACAGATTATGTCGGTAAGGTATTAATCTTTTATCACATACAACAAATCTGCAGCAGACAACTTTGAAAATAATTTGGCAAACACACGAATAGTCTCTATAAAAAGAAGTATGATTAATGAAAAGAGTTGAAAACATTGTGGCAAAAGGGGATACTGCTCATATGAAACATATTTAAATGAAAGATGTATGCCTCATTTAATACCTAGTTAATATTAAAGGCACACATAAACTATAATAGATCAACAAATGTAATAACAAAAATCTAGAAAAAAGGGAGAGTTCTGTATAACCATGTAAGCCTGAATAATTATTTACAAAATAACCTGTTCAAAATGGTTCTGAACAATGTTCTAAACATAGAACAGTTGACCTCACTCTAATATAAGAAAAATATATTCATTTATGATATAGGTCATCTATGCTATTTTAAGAACATTACACTGTATTAGTTATAGTATCAGTATTTAGAAACTATAAAATCAGACGTTTGTGGTATAAAATTGGTTTCAGCTCAAATAGTGCCTTTTGCTAGAAAATTCAACTTTTCGTACGAGGGTTTCCTCCTTTGTGATAGTGGAGAAATGACCCAGCTTATATACGGATGTGACGGTATTCCTAACGATTGTTTTGATAATAGCGATGAATCACCGTATTGTGTCGATGGTAAACAATATGTGTTGTTTGCATGTTTTTCGTATTCAAAAGCATGTCTCACGATTTATGTCTCAACATTAAAAATTCTAAAAGTACATAAAGACTAGTTGTTAAGCGATCAATTGTGCTACACACGTGGTATCAAAATTGTCCTAATATTGTAATGGTATGCCTCAATTATTTGATGCCGTGCCGCGGTAGTTCGCGGGCAGTCGATCCCGGAGTTGTGAGTTCGAAGCCCAGCTCGACTAACATTCTTTCCGACGTTTAAAAGTAAATGTGACCAGCGTCAGTCGTCTTCCACCATGTGGAACAGTAGCCAGTTGCTTGGCAATACTGTTGAGTGCAGGACATGTGTAGTACAGGTGCAGAAAATATATAAACACATAGGTAGGTGAACTGACCGCCGTGATATGAAAAAATACTAAAAAAGGCATTAAACTCAAACCAATCAATCAATAACTATGTGATTTATTGTTACATGTTAACTGGTGTAGAATAATTCAGTAGAAGTTTTGTTTGCAAATGTTCAAAATAGGTTACTTTGTATTAACTCAAAACTCGCGAAACAGTCCTTTTGACAATATCTTGTTTTTCTTGTCTTTTCTGTTTCTGATGGGATAAAGATGGGTTCAATTATTTAAGTACGTTTTTATAATCATACAATCACATCAAGTGACATACTTGCGAACAATGGTACAGCTAAATTGAATCTTCGTGTGTTGGTTTGTATAGAGGTTTACGTCTTAAAAGTATTTTAGTTATATCCCCGCGTTTTCTGTGGATAATTATCAGAACAGTACAGAACACAAAGTTTATTAAAACTAACAAGGTACATGAACATCCAATACATACATCTTATTAAAGATACAATTGTCACGAGATCAATACGGGTACGTTCTGGGGTTTTATGATGTGTATTTTCATTACAGGATTCCTAAAAACAGATTTTGTTGTAATATTTAATGTATTGCAACTCATAAATTTGATCTGCACTGGCATGCATGTCCTGGAATTGGCTTTCGCTACATTATTCAGAAATGTACTCCACATTTGCTATGCATTTCCATTACACTGAAGGATGACTGAAAGATATTTTATCATAATATTTAAAATAGTATCACATCTCAAAAGTTAGGATATGCGTTTTATGCTGTGCTCTTTCATTACAATTGAAGATATCTAAACAGATTATGTTGTACACTTTAATAATGTATCGCATTTAATACATTGCTTGTTTTATTTTGTGTATTTATTTTCATAACAGTGATTGATGGATGTCCTCCTAACGGATTCCGTTGTAATGATGAAGAATTATCGCATCTTATATGTTGTGTGACTTCAATAAAGATTGCTCCAATGGTAAAGATGAAGAAGGATGCGGTAGGTCACTATGTTTACAGCTGTCATTTTCATTGCTTTCTTTTATGATAATGATACTTCATTAAAGATTGCTACCACTGTGGTACAGATGAAGAAGGATGCGGTAGGTCACCAGGTTAACAGCTGTCATTTGCATTGTTTTCTTTTATGATAATGATACTTCATTAAAGATTGCTACCACCGTGGTAAATATGAAGAAGGATGCGGTAGGTCACCAGGTTAACAGCTGTCATTTGCATTGTTTTCTTTTAAATTAATGAGACTTTATTAAAGATTGCCCCAATGGTGAATATAAAAACGGATGTGGTAGGTTACTAGGTGTACAGATGTCATTTTTATTGTTTTCGTTTATACTAATGAAACTTCATTAAAGATTGCCCCAATGGGGAAGATGCCGAAGGATGTGGTAGACTACTATGTTTACAGCTGTCATTTTCATTGGTTTCTTTTATGATAATGAGACATCATTGAAGATTGCCTGAATGGTGAGTGCAGTATGTCACTAAGTTAACAGCTGTCAATGTTATTGTTTTCTTTTATAATAATGAGACTTCATTAAAGATTGCCCCAATAGTGAATAAGAAAAAGGATTTGGTAGGTAACTAGACGTACAGCTGTCATTTTCATTGTTTCGTTTACAATAATGAAACTTCATTAAAGATTGCCCCAATGGGGAATATGAAGAAGGATGTGGTAGACTACTATGTTTACAGCTGTCATTTTTATTGTTTTCGTTCATAATAATGAGACTTCATAACAGATTGCCCCAGTGGGGAAGATGAAGAAGGATATGGTAGGCTATTAGCTGTCATTTTTATTGGTTTCTTTTATGATAATGAGACTTCATTAAAGATTGCCCCAATGGGAAAGATAAAGAAGGATGTGATATGTTACTAGGTTTATAGCTGTCATTGTTATTTTTTTCTTTTATAATAATGAGACGGTTTGTTCCCGTAACGTCGACTCGATTTAATCCCTAGCTGGTGGGTCGTGAGGATCGGGGGGGGGGGGGGGGGGGACCCATTAGAGGGTAATTATGTGACAGGTAAATATGTATACCTATTGCTTAAGACTCATGATATTTATTGAGACGGGTGTGGTTTTTATATGTATTACATACATTATACAGTTCCCATTCTCCTTAAGGTCTTTAAGATGTTTTTACTCATTGTCCTGTGTAGACATAAATAATTTATAAATAAACGATTTTCTGATACGTTTGCACCATACGACAGGTAGAAAATCGTGAATTACCCAAGAAAGTTTATTTCCCTCAATGTTTTCTGCTAATTTTAGTGAATCCTTCCTAGTGTGCAGTCGAAGAAAATGTAACGGTAAAGTGTACAATCCAGAAGTATTATTGGTCGACTAGATATATACGGAAATTACATGAGACAAAATAATAAAAACAAAAATTAATTTTATTTATGCATAAACATTTATGATCAAGAAAGTATATACATGCATAATTTCCCTGAGAATGCGAAATTTAAAACATTTGAGAAAAGTTTAACCTAGGATAAGCCTACACATCCAAGCAAGTTAATCTTTTGCTGCATCTATCGCATTTTTTGTATTCGTACTATGCAGTCTGCACTATTAAGTAAATTATTAGAAAACAGCATATAATCACAGGAACACCGCAAAAGTCACTGAACATTAATTCACGTTTTATATCTGCACCTAAAACGTCAGTGAATGAGCTGAGATACAGAGTCAGCATTAGCCATCAACTCCAGAACACCAGTTTCATACCTCTCTTTCGGGATACTTATTCTACGATTAATAACCTGGTACCGCTTTGCACATGGGCGAGTTGTTTCATCGACAGCTCTGTATTATCTCAATATCATTTGGGAATGTTGCTGAACATCTGGATGGCTGTAAATAAGTTCGGTTGGGAGTGCTGGGTCATTTTCTTTAGTTTGCTGTTCCAGCCTTTGATGTTGTTCGTATTGCATGGTCTCTGTGTGCCAAAGTAGTTCCATATCGGTATGTCGCCCTCTACCCATTGTTTGGTTATGTGAACGATTTTGTAAGTTCCGTTAGAACTGTCGTCTCTGTCTTCGAGGGTCTGGAACCAGAAGTCTTCATGTCTAAAGGAAGCAGAGGCAGGATTGCTGCACGCCGGACGAGTGTATTTACATCTTCGTTTTCTTTATACGGAATCTGGAGACCGGTTGCTTGTGCTCTTTGCCAAGTGCACTTCAGATATATATTGGCAGTTTGAACTTAATTAATAACGACTAGAAAATCATACTTTAACACCAATAAAAAATAATTTTATTCTAAATTTTGAATTCTTTATTAAAATGCATTTAGATTCCGTCTATCCTTAAAATTAAATAAATTGATTTATATTTATAGTTCTGTACCCCTTTAGGTACCCCCTAATCCCGGATTAGTGATAGGTGTTAATCTGTACGAGTCGACGTATCAGGAACACACCGATGAGACTTCATTAAAGATTGCCCCAATTGGAAAGATAAAGAAGGATTTGATATGTTACTAGGTTTACAGCTGGCATTTTTATTGTTTTCTTTATAATATTGAGACCTCATTAAAGATTGCCCCAATTGGAACGATAAAGAAGGATGTGGTATGTTACAAGGTTTACAGCTGTCATCTTTATTGTTGATTTTAATAATAATGATACTTCATTTAAGAGTTTCCCTATTGGGAAGATGAAGAAGGATGTTGTATGTTACTAGGTTTACAGCTGTCATTGTTATTGTTTTCTTTTATAACAATGAGACTTCATTGAAGATTGCGCAATCTGAAAAGATAAAGAAGGATGTGATATGTTACTAGGTTTACGGTTTCACTTCTATGATGATCTTCAGCAAAATGATTGTGAAATACATATGAAACAATGAAATTGCCTTTACATGCCGTTTAATTATATATTTAAATTATAGAAACAAGATTTAACATGCAACGCTTAGTGCCCTTAGGAACAACGTCCTGAAAAGCTAAGCGTAACATGTAAAGTTTGTTTCTATAATAGAATATATAATATAACGGCATACAATGTCACTTTCATTATTTCATCATATATTTCCAGTGTGTGATGGAAATTTACTTTATACATTATTTTGATATTGATGGATCAATCAAACTAATAATATAGTCCAAAGTCTTGTTTTCCTCCCTGTATGTATATGTATTCGTTATTTATTTCATACTTTACGATATACATATAGGATTCGGAAAGTAAACCAATGTGTCTTATAAGCCAGACATGGCGGGTCCTTTCAATAGGGGTAACACTATAATAGACAAAACTTTACTTCTTTACTTATATATATTTTCACCAGTTTATCAACAATGTACATACGATGAATGGGAGTGCACATCGGGGCAATGTATACCCTATCAAGACCGTTGTGACGTCACAGTAGACTGTCTGGATGGTTCAGATGAGGAAGATTGTGCTAAGTTCAACCGCAAGTTTCATCGGCTTAGTCGATTAGAGTAGATATAAACTATTTCCCAACCTTTTCCATCTACGTTGTAACTCAATAAATTCAAAGACTGTCATCTGGAAGACCAGTTTACTTATCTTTCAACATATAAGTAGGTCTTTATTATCCATTCCTCACGTACTTAAAGCTTCAGCTCATCTGTAGTGAAAGATCTTTGAAGGAATATATCAGCCGTGTCTGGTGATTTGGAAGCGTATTGATTTTCCGTAACGGGACCATATAAATGTAAATGGGCGTCAAACTAGTTGTTCTACACTTCTAGTTTTATGTCAAAAGATGCATCTAGGACTAAATTACATACGAATTTACAGGCTTATCCGAGTCTTCAGTGTACGAAGTTGTATTAAGACCCAAAATAATTAGACGCAGCTGGTTTGTAAGTAACGAGATACATGTACAGTGGTATTGCAATAACTCGACGTCGAGAAATCAAGAAAACAGCATATGGATTGTTATTGTTCATGTGAATAATCAGTATTGCTGCTTCAGTGTCAAAAGACAACAGTTTCCGGAAATGGTTAACCTTTTACTTTGAAAACTTCTAGGCAAAAATATTGAAATTATCTATAAATGAAAGTATACCAATTAAATGGAATTGAAAAACAGTGTTTTCAAAAGTCGACTGCTTTTTCATATGCGTCTACAGTTGGGAAAGGGTTGAACAATATTTACGAGATATCTCATGTTCGAGTGGACGCAAGTCCACAGTAAATAGATTAGTCAAACAAAGCATATCATCAACATTTATTTGTTCAGCTTTTTGTCAAGGTCAAACGTTCCAGTGCTATGACAAGAGGTGTCTGACAGAAGGCAGAGCGTGTGATTCATTTGCTGACTGCACCGGACGGCACCATGAGGATGAACTGGATCGGGGATGTATACACCATTCAAGGTATTATTATTCTACAAGATTATTCTGATCCTGACCTTTGTGTAAACATGTATTATGTGTGCATCGTTTAACTGTGTTCTGTGAATCTAAATACAAATTGTGTGCTTCTAGTCAAGATGGTGAAATAAATAAATACGTACAATTTAATATTATGGTTAACAAAGCCTGGCCGTTATTACGTCAACGTTATTTAAAAAACCACATTTACATGTTTAGCTCACCAGAGCACAAAGTGCTCAAGGTGAGTTTTTGTGATCGCCTTTTGTCCGTCGTTCGTCGTTTGTCGTTCGTCGTTCGTCGTCCGTCGTCAACATTTGCTTGTTAACACTTTAGAGGCAACATTTTGCATCAAATCTTCATGAAAGTTTATCAGAACATATATCTCAATCAAATCTAGGCCAAGTTTGAAACTGGGTCATGTCGCATTTTTTACTTGAGCCACATTTTAATTATGAGCATGTTGAAACTTTGTCAGAATGTTTGTCTTGATTATATCTAAGCCAAGTTTAAATATAGGTCATATCGGGTCAAAAGCTAGGTCACTAGGCCAAATTTAAGGAAAATCTTGTTAACACTGTTGAAACCGCATTTTGAACATGAGCATGTTGAAACTTTATCAGAAAGTTTGTACTGATGATTTCTAGGCCAAGTTCGAATATAGGTTATGTCCTGTTAAAAACAAGGTCACTAGGCCAAATTGTAGAACAATTTAGTTAACACTACTAGATCGCATGTTTTTTTTTATTATTGCGCAGGGTCAGAGTCAGGTTGTTAGTGTTGAATTGTATTGTATTTATCGACTGGTTACTCAAGATGCTAAGAGCCGCGTCTAACGATTTTGGATCTTAATGCATCTGCGTACAGTTAAGACTCAGGCGAACCTGTGCATCCGCACAATCTCACCAGAACCTTCACTGTGCGTCCAAATGCACTTTAGTTGTAGATGTATCTTTTGACAAACACTAAAACTGTAGCCCCTTTAGTTTGGTGTAAATATACATGAGGATCAACACACGAAGAAGAACTTGTAACAGCAGGTGAGTTTGATGTAAAAACTTGATACAGAGCTAAATATATTGTCAGAGAGATACTACTAGTTACTATGTTATCAGCCCTGCGTTCAATTAACTCATGGTTGCCAATTAACCAATCAAATTACTGGTAATTAATAGTAGTAGTAATTAGATTAGCGAAATGGCAACCGTTATATATAAAACTGTTTTACAGAACGCAGGGCTGGTGCATTGCTTTAATACATGTTATTTATAAGATATGCCCGTTACAAGTTTACAAATATATATACGAACGTTGTTGTGTCCCTGCCTTGGCAGGGTGACATATAATTATTTTTCTCAGTCGTCTGTCCGTACGTTTGTCTGTCGCACTTTGATATACTGCCTTATTGGCATATGACACACGCAATCATTCTTGTCTGTATATATTTTTAGGAGCTCTTGTTCAGAAATGTATACTTTTGGTCAGAGGTCGAATGGGACATACAAAATGAACCAGTACAATCAAGGTGAGTTATTTTAATCATTACATCTGTTTCAGCGTCACTTAACCCTTTTCAACATAGGCCTAAAACAAGTATGAAGCAGTCGAATTTGGAAGGTTTTGGGAAAAATATTGAAAATCTCCATACATGAAAGTATATTATTGAATAGAATAATTAAGAATTTGAAAGCGTGCTAAAAAGCTGATATCAACAAAACAAGGATTAGGGTTAGCTTATACAAATGCATATACATGCTATATATCAGTCACGTGTTCAAATAACATGAACAGCATGCATATTATGGAAATAATCCCTCTGTTTACCGTAATAAACGTATTCCAAATTGATATCCTTTTATCTATTGTAACAGACGTTTTCCAAGTAGATTTTGTATCTACAGTAACAGAAATATTCAAAGTATATATCGTTTTCTTACCGCAACAGATAGTTTTCAAGTCGAATGCAGATTTGGCTCGAAAGATGGTAAACCACTGGTGGAGACAGTACTGCATCATGACACAGAGACCATGCTATCCTGGAGGGATGGCGATTTTCGTTTCCCCTTTTCGTACTCCGCCAAAAAAAACCAGATAGAACAAATCAAAAACTATAGCAGTCATTGTAAACAGCATATTAAAATGAGGTGCCTACCAACGACTTCTATGCGAGTGTTAGCGTTTGATTTGAACGACAAAGCTGTTTTTAATTTAGTCGAGAACTGCGATTGTCCTTTTGTGAACCAGTGTCAGACAATCAACACAAGGTAAGTGTCTGATTTGGAATTATGTGCATGTACTACCTTTTGCAACATGTTTCACGCTCAAGCACCTATTTATGAGCTGCTTCACGTAAAATGGACTGTCTCAGTAGTGTAGTGGGATCGGAAGACCAGTGTTTGATCCCCAGACTTGAATAATGGTGTCAAGCGTTGTTTGGATATCACTAAGACTAATGAAGCGGTAAATTACCCAGTTAACTCCTTAATATAATTGAAATACTATTGAAAACTTCTTAAAACATCATCAAAACATGTCAAATGGCCTATTGTTTCTAATGCGAATAGGTAACCCAGGTGGATCTATACACTGTCACAATTACACCAGAGCCTTCACCGTCCGCCTACATTTACAAAAGCGGCATATATCGATGTAACTTCTTACGAAATATTACAATCCTAGCAACACTGGTTTAACTCCCATTGCGCTTTATGTAACACCAAAACGGGTATGCAACGATACACCTTTATGCCGACACGAATAATATGAGCGTCGCCTGGAGATTCAGGGTTTAATGCCATCGCGGTTTTACATACACCTAACATCTTAATATATTCGAACAGTGTAGATTTGTGTGAGACTGTGTGCATATGCACAGGCTCAACAGAGGATTTTCTGTACGCATATTCAACACGATCCCCTTTTACCTACACGAATAATATGAGCCGTGAAAGGCGATTCGAGGTTTAATGATTTCACTGTTTCACATCTTTACACCATAATATGTGGTCTGAGAGTAGAACCATAGGTGCTAAACTTGTAGATTTCCTTAAGAAGTTACATCTTTGGCTGAGACAAGATGATCCCTTTTCGCCTACACTAATGATACGCGCCGTGTCATGCGATTTGGAGGTTTAATAATACCCCTGATTTATATCAACATACAGGGGTATGAGGGTAGAACCAGAGTTTTCCGTAAGATGTTCCATCTATGTGTATACGTTCCATCTACATGTATGTATATAGTGAAGACTCTAGTGAGACTATGGGTATACACAAGCTCACCTGAGTCTTCAATGTCCGCAGATGCAACAAGACCCCTAATCGCCAGACCTTGCTAATAAACATTCATTTCAGATTGAACTGCAACATGGCAATTCCCTTGAATTACGATACAGAGAGAAACTACACGTTTCTATATTACGAAGGTTACATATGCGACAAGGCAGTGCTTCCAATCCTAGGCTTTGTCAATTGGGATTTCACATCGTTCTATAGGAAAAACCAACTCACGGTCGGGCCTCTGATATGTGAAGGTACTTTCAGATTGCACTGACACTAATTTAGATTTTTGATTCTTGGACGCTTTTATCAAAATTAAAATAAACAACGTTATATATATAGTTTTCACAGTCATTCAGTTGCTGGACAATGGTCAGATAACATCTTCTCAAGTATGGTCAACCGTTGTGCTATAATTGTACGGCTGACATGTTTCCTTTTAGTTAAAAAATGTTCTTGATACTATTGATAATGACGGGTCGTCATTTCTGAAAGAGGGGAAGAGTGTAACCGTTGATCATACTTGAGAAGATGTCATCTGACCAATGTCCAATGACTGTGATAACAGCTGAGCTCTAATCATGTGACTAAGATTGCCGCCAAAAAAAGAAATCTAAAAATAGCTGATATGAGCTAAATCCCGTCAAAACAATCTGGTTCAGTTATATGGGTATGTGAGTTTAGGAGAGATGCATGATACACTCTTTGCTTGAACTGCCAACTAGTCGAGCCGCCATAGCTTTGTCGGAAACGACGATTGTTGTCCATACATAGATCGTAAATTAGAATCTAGGGCTCGGCCATCCTTTTTTTCCGATGCTTGACACAAAACTCATTCGTTTCCCACCAATGGATTAAACAGTCTAATGTTGGGGGTAGCCAGTCACCTGGTATGAATGTTATGTGAAGTACTGATGTGAGAAAGCTACATCGGTAGTCACGTCATTCAAAATGTGATAGAGTAATTTAAAATTGTATAATATATAACAGAAGCGTTACGCGGCTTTGTATTATTTTGATACTCGGAGCTACCTCGGTATCGCGAGATATCAATTGTTCCACATGCTTCGTAGTAAAATAACAAACCGACTTATCGCTAATGGAACAAAATATTCCAAATTTATTATTTTGCTTTCATGACATCGGTTCTTGTCACACAGCACTCTAGATAAAGGGGTTTTATTCATGATCTTATATCCTTATTTGACCTCGAAGCCAATGTTGTGGCAACCCGAAAGAATAATAATAATAATAATAATAATAATAATACTTTATTTATAGATGGTGACTCATTTAGCCATTGGCTATTTTACAATGAGGCCATCTTAATAGCTATCATAAAGAAACATACAATGATGAAACAATTAATTGCCCCCCCCCCCCCCCCCCCCCCAATAACATCAAAAATGAAGAAAACGTCAATTGTGATACAGAAGCGTCACAAGTGAACAAGAAGAGTAAATAATGTATCAACCTTGTATGTGATACATGAAATTAAAGTGTTTGCTGAAAAACAAGTTACCCACATGTACTGTGACTAACTTTTTAGAAGTAATGCATATTACACAGGATCTATCTTAATGCATTTGATAAAACAAAATAATGTTGAATTGCTTTTTTTTTAACTTGTGAGTACTATAATAATGAAAGAAAGACACGTGATTTACAGAAGATGACGTTTTGAAACAATGTGCTTTAAAATTGCACACTTAAATTTTGTAAGATTTGAAAGGAACCTAATGTTTGAAGGTATGGCATTCCATATATGTACACCAGAAAAGTGTAGGCTTTTTTTTAATAGTTCTGTAGATGGTTTCGGACAAGAAAGGTTATTATTTGAAACCGAGCGTAAATGGTAAGTATTGGTTGACTGTGAAGAAAACATATCGGTTATATATCCAGGTGTTTGTCCATTCATAGCTTTGTATATCAATATTGATTTATTGTATTCTAGTCTTTCATAAACATCCAACCATTCCAATTCCTCAAATAATGGTTTGGATGGCGAGTCATAGGGTTTATCTAGAATTATTCGTGCAGCAGACTTTTGAAGTTTGAGGATTCTATTAAGTTGTACTTTTGGTGCATTACCCCAAATAGTTAAACAATAATCAATGACAGGCAGAATATATGCATTATAATACATTTTCCGATATTGTATTGAAAGGTAAGGTTTAATCCGTCTAAGAATCGTTTCGCTGAGACAATTATTTTGAGTACCAACAACATTTGGCTCAATACAGTTAAAACAGAGACAGTATGACCCAAAGACCTATGCACTCACTCTTAGCTCCGTATGTTTCTGGCAAGATCCTATTTTATTGACTGACAAAGTATTGTTTATTTACACCATTAAGACAGTCTAAGAAGATACTATGGAGATCTGATGGTTTGTCGGAATGAACACACAACATCAATAGATCATAGGTGCGTGATGGACACGGATATTAATGGGGATACCGTTGGCTGTAGAGATTTATCACATCTTGAGGACTGTGGTATGCTTTCTCTAATAAACAAACCCCTCTCACATGCAGACACTTTTGCCGCAGACGACAATTGAGAAAGAGTATTTGCAAAAGGAGTAATTGTGTTGGTTTCCAGTTAGACTTATGAACAAATAGGTGTTCCCACATTTTGACGTTTCTGCAGCATTGAAAACAATCGCGGCCAAAGGAGAAATTGCTCCTCCTCATTACCAAAATGTGTTCAATTCTGTTCAATTATTATACTTAGATTAATCGATATATTACATATGTTTTGGTTATTTAGTTTCAAAGTCGTCTGCTGCAGATGTGTTGTATGTGGGAAAGGCGTAATCTTATCAATGAGTTGTGCTTTAGGACACTCAGTCTTAAATTATTTCAGAGAGTAGATCCAGACCGACATGGTTAATCGCTCAGTCTGATTATTTATGCATTGTTTCCTAATTGATCCAGAGAACCTTCCAATAAATGTATATGAGCCGCGTCTAGCGATTTTGGACCGAGTACACTGAAGACTCAGACGAGCTAGTGTATCCGGACAGTCTTATTAGAGCTTTCACTCTCCAGCTAGATGTAATTTAGATAAAGATGTATCTTTTGACAAAAACGCTAGTACTGTAGTCCACCTTTCTTGTCTATTGTTTTTCCATTGACTTGTAAGTAAAACGAGAACTACTGTAACTCTGACACGTCACTGATACAGTTAGTAAACACTTGTTATGTATTGCTATGTAAACTTATCCTTTGAACATTTAAACTAAATGTTGACAACGACTTAAATGGTGACTTAACTATTGCTAAAAGAAGCCACGTGGTGTTGTTACACACATGTGTCTTTATGCTTTTAATGAAGCGGATAATTATTCTAATTTATTCCATGCTTTTTAGTTTGATATTGACATATTAAAGTCGATTATAGATAGATAGATTTTACTCTGGTAAAGGAGCAATTTGCCCAACATACCACTTATATATAACACTTTTGTTTGAACAAAGTCAAATAGCAGACTAACAAAAGGAAATGTTTGGAACTATTCTAGAAAATATATATATATTCCTCTGTTTGAATGACAAACGGCTTGACAAAAGCTAGTGTAGTTATAACAAATTACTAGGATTAATATCATATGTATATCAGTCATTTGAGAGAAGAAAAAACTTAGAAAATCAATCAAAAATCATTGAAGAAGGTGGCGAAGTTGCTCAATGTGGGCATTTTCGCAATTTCCACATTGATTTTCATCTAAAGGATGCAACTATCTACATAATCATTTTCATTACTTATTTCAAAATCCTTGTAAACAAATATGGCCAATTTTTAACTTCGGATTTAAGTAATGCAATAAATTCAATATATAACATTCGTATATCAGAAAACGTTGGACATTCTAACAAAAAGTGCATTTCATCTTCGATAGTTTTACATAATTTACATTTTATTTTAATATAAGGTATTTTGTTTTGTTTGTGCATTTGGGTAATATATCTATTTTAATTGAATATAACTATGGTTTGAAAATGAAATCAGAAAAAGCCTATATGTTCTATCTCTTGAAGACGATTGTAAAACAGCATTCCATATCTGAAAATAATTATCATACAGTCTTTGTTTAAAAACGGACAGAAGTAATTTCACATTTTCGACACATTGGTATATTAATACCTAAGGTTTCTAAACTATTTTTGATCGACTTGGCCCAAGAGCGCTTGTCTGGAAACAATTGCAGATCATTCAGCATCATGTCATACACATGTTTAATATATTTTTCATTTGCAGATCTAGTTATTTTAAACCAATATTTTACTACTCTAATTACTCTCTTAAGTTTGAGTGGATATCTACCAAGTTCTCCATAAACAAAAGTTTTTTGAGTTTGTGACCTTAACCGAAGTACTTGTTTGCAGCATTTTAAATGAATCTTTACTAATCTAACTACCTCATTCATACCCCATACCTCACACCATAAGATAACATTGGTTCTATAAGTTTATCAAACAATTCAAATTTATGGGAAATAGACATACTAGGGAATTAAACGATATATAATTGAAGCATACAAACAGACTTAAATGCTTGGCAATACAATGCCTTAAATGTAGTATTTAATGATCCCCTACTGTAAAAATTACAACAAGATAATGAAAATATCAACGATATCAAGACATTCTACTTTATATTTGAACTTCATATTTTGCCTTATTCTACCCTTTCTGAAAATTAATACTTTAGTTTTATTTACGTTAACTTGAAGTTTCCATCTATCACAATATTCTTCCAGTATATCCAAACCTTGTTGTAAACCAATATCACTTTCAGAAAGTAAAACGATATCATCTGCATATAACAGTAAAAATAATTTCAATATTCCAATGTCAATTCCATCAAACCCCTTTATAATGAAATATTCTTCAATATCATTAAGATACATAGAAAATAGGAAATAAGAACAAACACTGTAAACAACTTTGTTTCTTATTTAACAAATGATTATTCATGCCATGAAGTATAAATACATTGTCAACTGTACTCATATTTCCCAGAATCCGGCTTGTGCCTCAATATACACATTATAATGTTCAGCCCATGTTGTCAACCTGTTATTTAGAATTGTGGTAACAAAATTCCCAAGTGTGCTTAAAAGTGTAATGCCCCTATAAATACCCAGGTCATTTACATATCCTTTCTTATAAAGTAAAGTGGTACAACAAAAACCGTCTGACGAACTTTTAGGAAAAAAAGCCTGCAATAAAAAGTTTTTCAAATTATTTAGGTAAACACTTAGCATATATGATATTTTGGGTGCCATATATAAATAACTCATTTAACATGAAATCTGGACCAGCTGATTTCCCTGTGTTTAATTCCATTTAGTTCTTCAAACATACATTGAAATTTCCCCATTAACATATCTTTCATTAAAAAGTAATATATCTTCATCAGGTTGAACTTACTCAGTATCAGGGTCATTAATTGACTTAAAAAATATAGCAAAATTGTTTGTATTTACATTAAATACTTTATTTTGGACACATGCACTTTTTAGCATTTTCCAATATTCATTTACATTCTTAAATCTTAAAGTTTCTAATTGTCTTGTTTGCAATTGTTCATAAAGAAATGTTTTACTTCTTATCAAATTGTTGTATGTACTTCTAGCTTTTATACATTTTTCTTTGTTTTCTTAATGTTTATCATGCCTTAAAATATTCAGCTGCTTATACAACTCAAATTGGCTTACTTTACACTCTAAATCATACCCTGGTTGGCTCTCTTTACATTAATCATCATTATTTTGTAATATTCATTTTTAACAAAGGATTACAAAAAAAATCTACACATGAATAAAACTCTTTTATATTTGAATCAAGTTCTTTTGTTGTATTTGACATATCAATTTTACAACCCAAATGTTCAAAATGATTACATATATCAACACTATTTATTATGTTTGTAAAATAAAACATTTTGTTATTATCCCATTTATATTCATAAGACATTTTTTTACTATTATTACAGTTGAAACTCTCCTCTGAATAAGTACTTTCAGACAGTTCCCCTTCTATACAAATACTTACAGCACAGTAATCAGATAAAATGTTGAATTGTAGTACTTTGAAATCATACATAAACATACTCATGGCTGTCCTACATAATACTAAATCAATGACATTATTTCCTTGTGAAGTCATACAAGTATAAATACCCTCTCTAGTTTGATCTTTTCTTCCATTAATACTCTAAATTATGTAGCTTTGTACATGTCTAAGAAAAACCTACCATGTTCATTTATATTTTTATCACAAGACTTTCTATCCATAATTTAATCTTTTACATAATGATCAGGTAATAACCCAGAATTTAATAAACATTCATGTTCTAAATAATCTATTCTTGTACCAGTTCTGGCTTACAACACGTTACAATTATAATTATACTGACTTTGGTTACAATAAACATCATCAGTGATCGTGTCAAAAACACTTCTGTTAATAAACATTTATCTACTACTACCGGACGGTATATTATAACAAAAACATATTAACAAATATTTACCACCCGCAACCCTATACCCCTTGATTTTAAACCATATAATATTATCATCAACTTGTTTCAGGACATCAACAGTATTGTTTAAAGTGTCCCTAATTCGTCCACTGTTTCCTTGTGAGGACTTCAATTTACATGTCCTGTTTAAAACAAAATTGAAAACCCTTACTTATTTATATGAGCGACGCTCTGCGAAAACCAACTGTAAGGAATTTGCGAGCAGTGTAGAACCAGATCGACCAGCTGCAGTCTGATCTGGCTCTGCATTTTTCGTCAGTCAGCATGAATGCGCAGGTAACTCTATTTCCTCACATGTAATTATTACGCTAAGGTTGATTTTCCTGGAGCACCGTTCATATGGTGATGATGTTTATTTACAGAACATTTCGTGTGTCCCACGAACGTTTTGAAGTGCCCATTGAGTTTCTGCATCCCGACACGATACATGTGTGATGGGACTAAACATTGCCCTGGTGGCGAGGACGAAGACGTCAATGAGTGCAGTATGTGTACCTTTTATGTTTATGTTTTCTGTCTGCCTGTCTTTCTGTCTTTCTGTATGTATGTATGTATGTATGTATGTATGTATGTCTGTCTGTCTGTCTGTCTGTCTGTCTGTCTGTCTGTCTGTCTGTCTGTCTGTCTGTCTGTCTCTCTCTCTGTCAGTCTGTCTGTCTGTCTGTCTGTCTGTCTGTCTGTCTGTCTGTATATCTGTCTGTCTGTCTGTCTGTCTGTCTGTCTCTCTGTCAGTCTGTCTGTCTGTCTGTCTGTATGTCTGTCTGTCTGTCTGTATGTATGTATGTATGTATGTCTGTCATTCCGCCCGTCCATACGTCTGTCCGGTCGGCTCTGTATGTCTGTCTGTATCTGTCTGTATCCGTCTGTCTAGATCAGGGCATTCTGTTCCCTTTGTCTGTCCATCCGCTCGTCTGTCCGTCTAGATGAGTGCAGTATGTGGTTTTTTTTATGTCACATGTCTTAGAAAAGTAACACATAAGGATCACGTGTGCAATGTGTGGAATCTTTATGTCTACTGTCTTTAAATGGTGATACATAGGGATCACTTCTCCACCGTCATCTTTCCGTACCGTCTGTCCGTCTAGATGGGGATGTCGACGTGTGCTGTATATTAATGGTTAATAGTACCTGCCTTAGACACATAGTTATCACTTCTCCGTCATCGTTCCGTTCCGTCTATCTGTCTATCTATCCGTCCGTTCATATGCCTGTCTAGATGAGGAAGACATCGTGTGCAGTGTGTGGATCCATTCATGTCTCCTGTCTTAGAAAGGTGACACAAATGGATAGTCTGTCAGTGATCTGTCCGCTCCGGCTGTCTGTCCGTCTATTCATATGTCCGTCTAGATGACGACGTGTGCAGTGCGTGGATCTTTTATATCACCTGTCTTAGAATGGTGACGCATATGGATCATCTTTCCGTTCCGTCTGGCTGTCCGTTCGTCTAGATGAGAACGACGATGTGTGCAGTGTGTGGACCTTTTGTGTCACCTGTCTATGAATGGTGACGCATAGTGATCATCTCACTGTCATCTTTTCCGTCTGTGCGTACTTACCAGAGTACTCTTGTTGGGTAGTGGTTTTTCGTAATTCCCACCCATCACCCTTATAAAACACTTTGATAAGTGTTTTCTTTTATTTAATTGTCTAATGGGTATCTAATTAGCATATTAATGCTATTTATTCCGTAAAAGGGGGATAATTACGGAATAAACCATGTGCTTGTTGGATATACCCAACAAGAGAACATCAAAGGAAAATACCCAACAAACGCCTTTTGGACGTACGTGCGTCCGTTCGTTCTTCTGAGCGTCTAGATGAGGACGACAATGTGTGCAATGTGTCGACATTTTATGTCACATGTCTTAGTATGGTGACACATAGGATCTATTCTCCGTTATCTTCCCGTACCGTCGCTCTGTCCGTCTAGATGAAGACGAGTATGTGTGCAGTATAGGGACTTATTTAACCCTGTTTTAGAATGGTGACACATAGATATCACTTCTCCGTCATATTTACATTCCGTCTGTATGCTCGTTCGTTCGACTGTCCGTACATCTGTCACGCTTTCACTTGCTAACCTATAGACAGACAACACATGCGTTCCACCGGACACTCTCATACACATACACCAGTGAACATGCTTCTATTAACTATTTCCCTCGAGAGCGATATACTTGTGTTCGATTCTTTAAAACGGACAATGCTTGGCTTCCCTCCATGGTACTCAGGGATGCGGGGATATGCTTCAGATTAGTGCACTGGAGTGTCAGTATAATATTACCAGAATAACTCGTAATTTAAACAAAGAAATGCTCTGATATAACTGAAGACCTGTTGAAAGCGGCACAACACGCTATTCGACAAGCACATCTTTTAACCCCCCTTTCATTTATACAACACTGTAGACTTTTAAAACTTGGAAGCAGGTGGAATGGAAAATACATATTGGTCAGCGAATAGTATTATTCAGAGATAAATTAAAATATTGTGAGACATCGAGACGATAGATTGTCATGGACACATTCTTCTGTCCCGTTAATAACTTCAAACATTGTCTGATATTGCAGCATCAAATGGCCTTAGTAAGAAGAGATGTACAATGTAACACATATTGTAATTTGGTCCGTCCTAAGAACATTTTACGCATATCTGAATATTTTCCTACAGCATAAGTAATGATATCAGAGATGACTCTTTATGAAAGATAGTCAAACGGGTAGACCAATGTGTAAGGGATAATCAACCCTTTACCACATATATCAAATATGCAGCAAATGACTTAGAAAACATATTGAAAAATATATTGAATGAATCAACATTATAGCATGGAGTTGAAAGCATTTTTGCAAAACGAGAAATTGCTCATACTGGAGTTAAAAACATTGTGACAGTACAATTAATTGCTCATAATGAACAATTTCTCCCTTCATCGCAATGTTTTTAAAAGCCGTTTGCTGCGGATTAGTCAAAATAAATCAAAAAACATCTGCGTGTGAAAAGGGTTGAGTCGAGGTGACAGAAGAGTCCTCTTCGCTTGACGAGATTCACTTTTATTCTAGGTGACCATGGGTACTGTGTGGGACTATACCATTGTAGAGGCACGCCCATTTGTATACCACGTAGCCAAGTTTGTGATGGAATCCTACACTGTCCACGAAGAGACGACGAGGCAACGTGCATTGACACTTGTCAAGAAGGGTGCAACTGCACCGCGTTTACTATGATATGTACAGCATCACAATTCATAACCAATATTACAGTGAATTCGCAAAACGCAAACACGAAGTCTTTGACAGTATATGGACAAATGTTCAATTTTAGTTCCGGTCATTTGTACCCTTTTCCACTTTTAAACAGCTTGAATGTATCTCACTGTGAAATCAATCACATGGAACCATTTCAGTTTAATTCCACGAAGAATCTCGTTACGTTAGATGTAAGCCACAACGAAATGTTTCACCTTATGCATCATACTTTTCATGGCTTGGTTAATCTTCGAACTCTACTTTTGAAAGGAAATCCACTTACAATTATAGATTCATTGGCGTTTTTTAATCTGTCATCCATAAGAAGTCTTGATTTGTCAGGTTTTGCACTTGATTTCGTTGAAGTTAATATGTTTTATGGTCTTGGTTCTTTGGAAATGTTAAACATATCAAAGAATGGCATCAAACTTGTAACAAAAAATGTCTTTGAGCCTTTAAATACTTTACAAGAGCTAGACATTCGAGGTAATGAAATATTAGAACTCTACCAAGAACTTTTCTTTGGTCTGAAGAATTTAGCATTGATGTATACCGACTCCTTCACTCTGTGTTGTGTGCTACCATCAAGTCTTTTCGAGGTCAAATGTGTTTCTCCAAAGAACGAATTTTCCTCATGTTACGATTTGATGAGAAATGAAGTACTAAGAGTGTCTATCTGGATCATTGGTATTGCCGCATTTATCGGGAACATAGTTGTTTTAATAATCCGTTTCTATGTCGAAAGAGAGAGTCGTGGTAAGACGTACAGTATATTCGTGTCTAACCTCAGTATTGCCGATTTCTTGATGGGTATATATCTGATCATCATCGCCACTACCGACACTCTGTTTCGAGGTTCGTATGTTCTGAATGATTATTCCTGGAGGAACGGAGACTTGTGTAAAATGGCAGGAATTTTAGCAACTGTAGGTAGCGAAGGGTCCGTCTTGTTTCTTTGTTTGATCACACTAGATCGGCTTCTAGTCGTCAAGTTCCCGTTTGGAAATGTTAAAATTTCGAGACGTGCGTGCGTTGCCTTATGCGCTTCAGTCTGGGTCGCTGTATTCGCCATCGCAGTAGTACCATTATTAATTTACCCCTCATTCTATTCTCGTTCCGCCGTTTGTTTGGCATTACCCCTGACACGGGATAGACCTGAAGGTTAGCAGTACGGTACCGGCGTCTTCATTGTTTTCAATTTTCTTGCTTTTCTCTTGATTGCCACGGCTCAGATTGTTATTTATCTGGAGATCTCTGCCTCTTGAAGACAAGTAGCATCCCGAGGACGACGGTTGGATATGGCGATAGCAAGAAAACTGTTCTTCGTTGCTATCACTGATTTCATGTGTTGGTTTCCAATTGGACTTATGGGTAAATATATCTTAATGTCAACTGATAGGAGAAGCATATGTCAAACGAAAATAGGTATGCATATGCTTACAGTGAAGACGTGTCTGTGTATATTTAGAGCCTTCACTGCCCAACCATGCGTAATATTGCATTCGATATGACTTCTTCAATAATATTTGTAGTACTATTAATTTCACAAGAATATACATTTATGTTAAACAGGCACGGAGATGCGATAGGACCAATTTTCTTCTAATAAGTCCCGATTTTGTAATCATTTTTTTGCAATGAAGACGTTTTGTAAAATAGATAAGCTACATTATCAATCCAAGTACAAAGTTTTTCAGTTTAATCATGTTCTAACCGAGTCATTGATTTATTGGGGTTTAACGCCGTTTTCAAAATATTTCAGTCATATCACGGTGGCCAGTTCACCTATTCATGTGTTTCCTGGCTTTCTTACACCAGTAATCCATACGACAATCCTTCCAAGCAATTGTCTGCTTTTCCACATAGACTGTTAGCCCATTGGTTTTAGCCGAGTCAATAAAATGTGTAGGATGGTATTGAATATCTTGCGTAACACGTCTTCAATTTCAGGACTTCTTGCCTGAAATGGTCAGTTGATCTCCGGAGAGGTTTATGCCTGGGTAGCTGTGTTTGTTCTGCCCATCAATTCGGCAATAAATCCTTTCCTGTATACACTTGGTAATTCATTGTCCGAAGCGGTAAGACGTTTCCCCTGATAAAGACCACGTTAACCCTTTTTCACTAACAGACGTATATTTACGCATCTGCAGCACACGGCTTTTGAAAACGTTGTTGCAAAGGGAGAAATTGCTCATGATGAGCAAATTCACCTTTTGACAAAAAGGCTTCAGTAATCATTCTTTCTTTTACACATATTTAAAAAAGTCTTACCCAGACATGTTCAAAGTCGTCTGCTACATATTTATTGTATGTTGGAAAGGGTTAAATTAAAGGGGTTGACTAACGACATTTGGGTCACTATTTCCAAACAACGAAAATCTTTCTAATTATTACTTTGAGTCAACACAAGGTAAAATAAAAACCGATTTGACTCCGCGTAAATATTTTGATTGCTTCACTTTGTATAGTTGAAAATGCGCATAAGTAACAATACTACATTTATTATCAAAACAATGTAAATTTTACCAATTTGACTGTACTATGTTAATCCACCAGATAACATATGACCATAATCTATATGTTTAAGAACCGAATAGGACATTGGACTAAAATAGAGTGTTCTAGTCAATACCTATACATAGATCCATGAACTAAAATAATTACCTAAATTGTTGGCCATTTTGATAGGCAAAATCCAAAAGCATTAATAGAGTATATTAAAGAAATATGTGACAATTATGAATTCGAGTTTTATAACCATATTTCGTTGAAGATTGTGTTTTATCTGATTATATCTGATTCTGGATTTATTGTTTTTGTAAATTTAGTTTTAAATGATATTTTATTCAATCCTTCTCTTTTCGAGATATAAGACATATGGTCATCACAATGTCCGACAGAGGAAGCAAATATTGTAGTTCTGGGGATTATGTATTGTTGAAAACATCACTTTCAGAACTATACTAAGCACTTTAAGCATATTTATCAAAATCGTGAGACAGTTGAATCTTTTAAGAATGGCTCTGGCCAAAAAAACGACAATTCAAATTTGAAGTTAAATAGTAAATATCTGCCATCCATTTCCAAATGTCCGAACGTCAGTTTACATGTGACGTGACTCGATTAAAATTAACTTTCTTCTTTACAAAAATGGTTGGTGTGTACCCAATAAAATATGAGTGGCGCTCCGTGACAACTAATCGTTAGTCATTTGCCACAATGCAGTGTATATTCAGTTCACCCAGCGCATCAGCGCAGTCTGATCTGGTTCCGCATTTGGATCCTTAGCATAGATGCAAAGGCAGGTGTTTTTCCAGACATTTAATAATTACGCTAAGGTTGGTTTTCCCAGAGTGCAACTCATTTCTGCGCCTGTAAAAGATATATTACCAGCTTGTTTAGATTCATCATTTGTATGGACCCTTTGCACCTTAAAGCATCCATCGGTTTCACCGATATTTCCTTTATTTTAGAAGCTGACGATAATAGATAAATTTACCAATCAAAGAAGAGGTAAGTGATATTGTCTGTTTGAATAGTGTTTACGACGCGTTTTCTGGAAAGGACTATCAATATTATGATCCTGCATATGACATTATGCTTTTTCCAGTAGTAGGTAGAACGTTCCTAATAGGATCGGCGATTTCGTATGAAGTCGTTAGAGATCGCCTTTGTTCTAAGGCTTGCTGGTCATTTCCACTGGAAGTGTCCAAACACATCTGTCGAAATCGGGTGGAAATCGCCGCGCCTATGTATTGTTAATAAATACCGACCTCGCACGGAAATCCCTAAGCCAATCAGGGTTTCATTTCCTTATCTCAAGATAAAACGGGGTATTGTTGCATCTGCAAATAGCCAGCCTGTGAATACGTATTATCTCATCAGAGCCTTCCTTTACTGTCCGTCTACAAAAATACGAGCCATGGATATAACTTCTGATTAAAACGAAAAATAGTAGCCCCTTTGTTTTTACTCCTACCTCTCTATATATGATACAAAATGAGAATCTAACATGACAGTTTTTGCCAGACTCGGTTTATGTATGTAGCTGTACGTATAGACATATTATATTCAGACAAATAGGCCCAACATACCACATGCATATCGCATATTTGTCTTAACAAAGTCATAGAGCTGATTAATGGTCTAAGGGAGATGATAATTGTTTGAACATAATCAAACAATTTAAATTCTATCAGAAAAAAAGACCTTCTTTGACAAAATTGATGCTCATAATCCGGTCTAATCCAGTCTAGTAATAATTCACTCTCATACATCTTCTTCATATCATTTTAATATAATTGAAATAAGTTATGTTGTACAACAGATATTTGAGAGAAGAATAAATATCACCACTTGGTGTTTTTTTCTCGTTTCTTGTGAACTATTTGTGTATTTAGCATAATATTATTTACTTTTCAGACGACAAGATCGGAAATACTATAGACGATGAAAAGCGAACTGATCGTGTTTGGCAAAGGAAAGAAACCGGCCTCTAAACATAACATGTCCTTGGACAAGTATCTAGCTGTAAATCGTCTTGATATAAAGGTACATTATAGCAGGGTGAGTGTATTTAATACACTCATCCTGATTATAGTAGATACGAGCAGCGCTCTATGAGGACACATCTGAGAGCATTTTCGACCAGTGTAGATTCAGATCACCCTGCGTATCCGCACAGTCAGATCTGAATCATTACTGTTCGCCAGTGAGTCACGGACGGTTTCAAGAACCGTCTGAAAAACAGTGTCTATTTAGACCCGATAGCAATCCGATGTTTATTGATACATGTAATAATTATGATGAGGTTGGTTTTCCTGGAGAACCTATGATATACACGGTGGTTAAGAAATGCTAAGTGCTAAGACTAACATATACTACGTTAGAAGAGAGGTCTTGAAATTGATAAAATGTCTGTTTGAATGGCGCTTTTACTATTTTACGCCGCTTTCAACAGCTTTTCAGTTATATCAAGTTTCCTTGGTAAGTTAACAGTACTTACGGTACGAGTTCATAGAACAAAGGCGTATCAGTCGACTTGCTAACCCCGCTATACTGTGAGTCAAAGAAAGAATCATGTAGTATCTTTTAGAATGGCCCGACGGGGGATCCAACATGGGTATCAAGATAATGAGGCGGTCGATCTAACCACTATACCACGGAGTTTGGAATAGTCGAAGAATGAAATTGTTGTTGTCGATAATTATAAAGCTAGCTTCTGTAACAACGCTGTAGAACGTTCGCCTTAGTACCTAGAGTGATCAAAGGTCCAATCCCTGGCACTGTGGGATCATTTAGGACTGTAACATAAATAGTGTTGCATACCAACGTTTAATAAGTTAAAAGGGTATGGGAATGTTACAAATGAATTTTTTTTTAAAAGCTAGACCAATAACTTATCTAGTTTCATGTCTCTATTTTCATTCATTTTAAGAATGCGTTTGTAATTGCCCTGACTTAATGTCCTGTCCTCGAGCACCTTATCTACATATAGGGTCTCTCTTTCCATGTATTATTTCCAGAATGCATATGAATTACAATTACGGTACGTCGTGTCCTAGCGCTCCTCTAATGTATGGGGTCTCTTTTTCATGTACAGTTCCCTGAATGCTGTATTTATTGCCCTGAAGTTAATGTATGTCTGACCTTCGAGTTACCTCACTGTATAAAACCTCCATTTTCAAATATTGCATCCATAACGCATATATAATCGCCCTTGAGGTATGTCAGGCCTTCTAGTCCATCCACTGTTTAAAATTTCCATTTTCATGAATTGTTTCCAGAATGCATATGTAATTGACCTAAAATTATGTCGGGCCCTCGAGTTCCTTTACTATATACTATCTCGGTGTTCATTTATTATTTCAAGAATGAGTATGTAATTGCACTGGAATTATATCTGGCCTACGAGTTCTTTCACTGTTAAAAATCTCTATATTCATGTATTGTTTCCAGAATGCATATGTAATTGCCCTGAAGATATGTAGGGCTCTTAAGCTCCTCCACCGTATAGAATGGGTACATGGATCGTTGAATAGTTCGGCCGTCATTATCACTACATCTTCTAAAGGGTTGAGTTAAAATAACTGTTGTTTTTATTTCAATAGTCTTCTGCTTTAATCATTTTCTCACATACAGTCGGTTTCTCACGGCTTTGCAGCAGACGACTTTTGCCACAGTGCTTTTAACTCTATTTAATAATTAACATATAAGTTATAAAGAAACAACCTATTCTAGCTGAGATTATTTCGAAGTCGTCTGCTGCAGATTGATTTGTTGTATGTGGGAACGGGGGGTTATTCGCGGCGAACAGTTTATCTATCCATATGTTTACTGGCTTTCTCGTGCCAGTATTCCACTCACCAATTTCTCCGAACTGACTAAATTCCCACATAGATCAATTTAGGCCCATTGGTGGATGACGAATGACGCTAGTCACACACACTTTCATCAATAATCGGAAATATTCAATGGCTTAACCGGGGTTCGAACACACGACCACTGGATTGATACACCTCGTACTATCCGATTGAGTTTTCGGGGGTACGACTTTAATTACGGTGAAAATGAACACATGTACTCGTACAATCGGGTTTCTGTCCGAAACGTTGCCCAATGGCCTCGAGAATGCTTATAATATGCGAACAGGGATCCTGATCCGACTGAGCGGAGGCACTTTCCGATCTCGACCTTCGCTGGTAGATAATTCCAAAAAACGTTTTTCGTGTGAAGTGACTCAATAAGTGTTAAACTCTTTCCCACATACACATTATCTGCAACAAACAACTTTGACAGCATAAAGGCAAACTTGTAGAAATCCTCAATTATTAAAAATATAGTTGTTGTAACGAGATGAATCTATTTTTGCAAAAGGATAAAGTGATCTTGTGATCAATTACACGTTTTGCCACAATACAGTTGACTCGCGACAGCTGGAAGAGGAAATGGTCCGCTAATTTGGGAGAAATTCATTTTATCTATTTTCAGCTTCTAATTAATTTATACTTAAATGTGTATTATGAAAGGCTAGCTTTTTATGAAATCAAATTAAGAAAAACAGAGCAGCAGTGTTCTGATTGCTTGTCTGAGTCAGATCCGTTCTAGAAATTGGTATATTTTAATAATCATATGTTTGAGATATCGCGAGGCGACTGTATTTTCAAAAGATAGTATTGTTATATATTTACAGAAAATAAAGCGCGTCGTCCTTAAAAGCTCGCCTAGATTTAGCAGTGAGGAAGAAGCCTTCACAAAAGATGTCTACGATATTGGCGAAATTCTGAAACAGATTGTACGAAACTTGAGTAGGCACGACGTAACTATTCCGTCTACTGTACGAGACTTGAGCGTGTCGAAGTACTAGTCAATATCTTGTCTTCGACGATAGAGTTTCCTTTAAAGTGTTACATAATATTAAAGTTCGAGTCTGGCGATTTGGGGTCGTATTTTATCTCCGGTCTAGTATCATTTGAGCCTGTCCACGGGAAAAGTATCTTAGCCGGTAGCAAAGTCCCGAAAGTCGTTTTTTGTGTGACATTGCTCTTTTTGTGATATTTGAGAAATAATAATACAACAAGCATTCTGAGTATTGCTGAAGCACCCTAACCCTAACCCTGTCCCCCACCTTAAGGGCAATAACTCTTGAATGAAAATGTTGATCGTGACAAAAGTCAAACTTGACATGTATGTCATTGAGGTAGAGGTATTTATAAAATTTGAAGCTTATTTGTTGAAGCGTTTTGAAAAAAAGTCCGGAAAACTGAAAATTTGACAAAAATAACGTAATTCAAGGGCAATAACTCTTGAATGAAAATGTTGATTGTGACAAAAGTCGAACTTGACCTGTAAGTCATTTAACTTAAGCTATGTTTAAAATTTTGAGTTGATATCATGGAACGTTTTGAAAAAAAGTCCGGAAAACGAAAGCGTATCAGACAGACGGACAGACGGACAGACGGACTCAGTGAGGTAAAGCTAGTTATAAAATTTGAAGCTGATATGTTGAAGAGTTTTGAAAAAAAGTCCGGAAAACTGAAAATTTGACAAAAATAACGTCATTCAAGGGCAATAACCCTTGAAAGAAAATGTTGATCGTGACAAAAGTCGAACTTGACCTGTATGTCATTGAGGTAAAGCTAGTTATAAAATTTGAAGCTGATATGTTGAAGCGTTTAAAAGAAACTTAAGCTATGTTTAAAATTTGGAGTTGATATCTTGGGGCGTTTTGAAAAAAAATCCGGAAAACGAAAGCGTATCAGACAGACGGACAGACGGACAGAAGGACAGACGGACAGAAGTACAGACAGACAGACGGACAGACGGACTCAGTGAGGTATAAAGCTAGTTATAAAATTTGAAGCTGATATGTTGAAGCGTTTTGAAAAAAAGTCCGGAAAACTGAAAATTTGACAAAAATAACGTAATTCAAGGGCAATAACTCTTGAAAGAAAATGTTGATCGTGACAAAAGTCGAACTTGACCTGTATGTCATTGAGGTAAAGCTAGTTATACAATTTGAAGCTGATATGTTGAAGCGTTTTAAAGAAAAGTCCGGAAAGCTAAAAATTTGACAAAATTAATGTAATCCAAGGGCAGTAACTCTTGAATGAAAATGTCGATCGTGACGAAAGTCAAACTTGATCTGTAAGTCATTTAACTTAAGCTATGTTTAAAATTTGGAGTTGATATCTTGGGGAGTTTTGAAAAAAAGTCCGGAAAACGAAAGCGTATCAGACAGACGGACAGACGGACAGAAGGACAGAAGGACAGACGGACAGACGGACAGACGGACTCAGTGCAAACCTATAGTCCCCTGGTGGGGGACTAATAAACAATATTGCGTTAATCACAATATAAGACCACGGGCCCAAAACAACAATATTTTGTATTCAAACATTGTACATATTTTTTTAAGAAAACATATAAACATAGTAATAGCATGTTTTATTTCTAATTGGGTAGTTTTTAAGTATTATATTTACATCTGACTTTCGTATTCAAATGCATTAATCAAAAATCATGCAAGTGAGAAAATGCCGTCAGAATCAGTAGGCTGCATTATTCTGATAACAGGTTCTCATTTGCAACGAAATCTAACCAGTCTCTTGTTTAAAATGTTGTTTGAGTATTTTGTTATATTGTGGGCATATTAATAGCAAATAAATCTCCTTTTCCACTACATGGACATATATGTCAAAACAATAAGGCCACTGTTTATATTCTCTGTTTTATAGTCAACTACATTTATTCTACCATAAGTGAATGACTACACCTTCGAAAATGAGCTAAGGTCTTTTTCTGCATATACGTTAGTGGTATATATATATATTTATTTCACCTCCCACTAGAAACTGGCCTTTTCATTGGACAAGAGAAGTCACGTGGTGACCCACTATTTTTCTATAGTGGGTCAGTAAATTTCTATAGTGGGTCAGTAGTCGACAATCCATTCTTTCTTTAAAATCACCTTTTTCTATCCCAAAATGACGTAAATCACTAACAATATTACAACTGTAAATTGTGTTTTTAAGGAATGGAGAGCCTTTTTTTCGTTTTTATGGGGGTATGAACAAAAAAACCTGATCACTCTCTATGAAATCGCGAAGCAAAAGTGATGAACACAAAAAAAACTAAAATATATGAAAATGAACACAATATTTTTTTTCCGTAGAGGGTTAGTAACAGACTAAATAACTGATTTATTTCATCAACCACCTTTCATGACCAAGTTTCATTTCATTATTAAAGTGGGTTTAATACTAGGAATTTTAAAAATATTGGGACCGAATACTAGGAAAATGACGTCACGTCAGCGGTTTTTGACGTCATAACGCTAGTCATTTGGCGCCAAAACCCGTAAATTTCTTCTAGACATATTGTAAACGTTAATGTAAATGAAACAATATCAATTTTCTTTGCTCATGAAAGGTGGTCGATGAAATAAATCAATTATTGGGTTTGTTACTGACCCACTACGGAAATATAGGGGGTCTGTAGGATTAATAGGGGGACTCGGCTATCGCCTCGCCCCCTATTAATCCTACAGACCCCCTATATTTCCGTAGTGGGTCAGTAACAAACCCAATAACTAATAGTATTCTGGTTATAGCGCACGTTTGTATAGTTTATATGTCAGTGATTTATAAGAAGTGTTTATTTCTGAAAACAGTGTCCGATATGCACAATCTTTGAGACTTTGCTTTCAAACACACAGAAACAAACACGGATGTATCACCACGCTCTTTCGCAATCCAAACGTATCCAAAACCAAACTGATATAATAATTGTTTATTTGCGATTCCCAGGTTACGCGACCTGCTTCGTCTAATCGTTTAATCATAGTATAGCACTGCTTATGATACCTCTCTGATGATATAAATATAAACGTAGTCCAGTATTCGATGCATTTAAACATATATGTAACTGATAACGGGTAACGTCAACGTTCACCCAATGCAACAATGTTGGTTACGTTCATACATGCTAGTCGTTTGCAAAAAAGTGTTTGAACTTGTTTTATAGCTGAACTTTGTTGATATTCTAACATCTCTGCTGAGTATGTTAGAATTGATACAATGATAGTGTCTAGCAGTTCAAAATCTTCTTCATGATTTATATATCCGAAATATTTCTGGTATCTGAATATCGTATTCGTAACTTTACTTGCTTGTAGTGCTAACATTTCTTATGTTTAGTCTAACAGAGTTTTGGAATGAATAAGCAACGTAGATTTTTGTACCAAGGGACTGATTTTATTTCGTTTCGTTTATATGTCCATTTTTCACTTTTCTACAGCAGACGACTTTGAACATATTTTGTCAAAAAAAAAGAAAATCTCTATAATTGAATGAATAACATATGACTAAAAGTGGAAAACATTTTGGCAAAGGAGAAATTGCTCGTTTCGAGCAGTTTCTTCTTGTGTCACTATGTTTTCAAAAAGCCGTCTGCTGCAGAGGCGTCAGAAAGCGTCTATATGAGGGATATGGTTAATTTCATTTCGGTTTCGTCCGTAAAGCTACTACATGCGTTTATCTGAATGTTCATGTTCGCACATCGTCTGTAATCAGTTAAGCAAATATGTCTGGTATATCATTTATTATAAACATACACTTTCCACATTTCACTTTAAAGTCACTTATCAGATCGTTTATGAAATGAATGAAAATTATAGTTGAGCTGACACAGCCTTTGTTTGGTACCGATTACACATGGAAAAAAGGTCTGTGATGCCATCTTTTGTTCAAATACAAGATTTTAATTGACTCTACGTCGATTTAAATTTAAATGTTAACAAGAATGTGCTGTTCTCATCCCGGTTCAGATCGGCCTGTATATCTGATCAGACTCTACACGTGTTGTCAGAAGCTTCTTATAACCTATCGTAAGTGATATGTGAACAGTGTATAATTATATCAGACTGTGTTGATGCACAGGCTGGTCTGGATATACGCTGTTCACAAACGCTTTGTACCTTTTCACACGAATGATCTGATTTATAGTTTCGTAGGGGTAAACGTCTTCATTGTATCAAAGGTTGCATCTTATATATTTGTTGAATTAACATTGTACACATAGTTGTCTTAACTTGACCTTTGTTTTATATATAGTATTATACATATGTATGTAAATATAAACATTGTAAAGTTTACGTTACTAATTAAAGTGATCTTGAATCTTATGTAACGGGAACGGGGTATAGGTATAAATATCACTTCTACAGCCTTGCTGTTGAAGCTGACTTTTATAGCGACTATGGTAGAGTGGTTGACCTTTTCTTAAAGTTAAGCAACGTTCATCACGGTTAGTGCCTGGATGGGTGACCCGCGATGGCTTAACTCCGGTACACATTACGAATGGTGGCAACGGTGGGATTTTGGGTTGATATCACCCATCATTCCCGGACCCCGATGGTTCCCAATGATGTTATATAAACTCCGCTCTGGTATACTGTTTGTGTTCAGTTGTGTGACTTCGGGTCGAAGTCAAGAGAAAGAGGGAGACATGTAACGGGAACGGGGTATAGGTATAAATATCACTTCTACAGCCTTGCTGTGGAAGCCGAATTTTACAGCGACATTGGTAGAGTGGTTCACCTTTTCTTAAAGTTAAGCAACGTTCATCGCGGTTAGTGCCTGGATTGGTGACCCGCGATGGCTTAACTCCGGTACACGTTACACTATAATTAGATGGACAATGGAGGCTATTGTACAATTTATAGTTATTTTTTTTATTATCATATAATAAAGGCTGTTCTTGTTTTACTGTGATCAGGTGTTCTCAAAATGGCCAATATTTTCTCTATGTTTTCGATTATGTATCAATTGCAAACATTAAAATAATCCAGGTGGGTGTAACATTTTGGTCCGACGTTTTCAAAGCAAATGAGTTTTAAAATATTAAACCCAAACGATATTAAATATCTGAACGTTTGTGAATCTTGTAGTGTATTTAGTATTTTATTTTGTGTCATGTTATGTAATGCATTTCGAAGATATGTTAGCAAGTTTAAGCTCATCGCGACGAAGTTGATAAGAGCTTATGGTACACCCCGGCGTCGGCGTCAAGGTCCGATTTAAGCGTTTTGTGTTTTGTGTCATACTCAGTATAATGAATCCATTGACCAAATTAGCATATTGTATTGATGTTTTAATTATTTAATTATACTGCGAAATAGGTCCTCGAAAAATACACAAATCCTTAGGAATTCTGAACATGACAACATTGCCTAGCTTAACCTGGAGACTATATATGCATGGGCAAAAACAGTTATATACTCACTCCTTAAGCCCCAGTACCACCGACCTCTCGGAATGTTCCGGAGCATCCCGTACTGAAATTTGGCCGATCCGGGGTCAGATCCGTGTTGGATCCGCGTTGAGTCCGGGCTTATCCGGGATAGACTTGGACAATCCCTGATAGTCTGGGATGATTATGGATGGTCCGTCATGGTCCGGGATACCACCCCGGCAATTTTAAACTGTTTAAAATTGCCGTGGTCATCCGGGACCGTCCGGGAGGATTTTTCAATCCAGTGTAGTCCGGGACGCTCCGTGTAGCGACCGTGTTGGCTCCGGGAAGGTATGTAGTGGCACCGTGTTGATCCTGGGCGATCCGGCATGTCGTGTTGGGTCCGAGGTGGTCCGTGTTGGGTTCGGGACAGTCCGTACCTGATCCGGGATGGTCCGGGTCATTCCGGGACGGTCCGTGGCGCTGCCGTGGTGGTACCGGGGTCAGATCCATTTTGGCTCCGTGTTGGCTCCGTGTTCATCTGTGTTGATCCGTTATGGTGCCGTGTTGGGTCCGGGCTGGTCCGATGTGACGATGTTTTTGAGAATCAATTTCACCCAGGATCATCCCGGATCAACATATTGGTGTGACTGTAGCTTTATGTCAATAACATTGCATAGATCGCAATATGAGGCACAAACATATATTGGTTTGATCAACAGTGGGACAAAAGCCATTTGTTAAGAACCCAGCCACTCTTTTCAGACACCGTTCTCTATTTGGCCCGTTATAATAACACCTGATCACATATGCTAGTCAGTGAAGTATAAGAGAATATATGTATGCCTCTTCATATTTGTCACACCGTACAATGTTATTAAGCCCCGGTCCCAACGACCTCACGGACTGTCCAGGAGCGTCCCAGACTGAAATTTGGCCGATCCGGGGTCAGATTCGTGTTGGATCCGCGTTGGGTCGGGGCTTATCCGTGATAGTCCGTGACAGTCCGTGTTGTTCCTGGGTGGCCCGTCATAGTCCGGGACACAGCTCCGGCAATGTTAAACTGTTTAAAATTTCCGTGGTTATCCGGGAATGTCTGGGAGAATTTTTCAATCCGGGGTTGTCCGGGACGGTCCGTGTAGCGACCGTGTTGGCTCCGGGAAGGTCCGTAGTAGCACCGTGTTGATCCAGGGCGATCCGGCATTTCGTGTTGGCTCCGGGGTGGTCCGGGTTGGGTCCAGGACAGACCATAGCTGATCCGGGATGGTCCGGGTCATTCAGGCACGGTCCGTGGCACTGCCGTGGAGAAACCGGGGTCAGATCCGTGTTGGGTCCGTGTTGATCCGTGTTTATCCGTTGTGGTGCCGTGTTGGGTCCGGGCTGGTCCAGGGTGACGATGTTTTAAGGACTCAATTTCACTCAGGATCATCCCAGATCAAGATATCTCTTGATCCGGGGTGTATCGTGTTAATCCGGGGTGCTCCGTGTTGGGTCCGGCTTCGGTGTGACTGTAGCTTTAGCAATCGCCATCACAATGCCTCCAGCGCTTTGATTTGCATGAATGTTTTCAAAGTTTCCTGCTGCAAATTTGATCGTTGTTGACAAGGGTTAAATTGAATATGTATGAATTATGTATGCTTAGTTTTCTAGTCATAGTTGTCAATTTAGCTGTAATTGTCTGCTAATTGTTTATTTCAAGTGAAATTAATACTCTATAGTCTGTCATATTTGTTGGTACAGGTATTTTTTCTTATATTTGATATTTCTTGTAATAAACAAAGTAAAGTTATTTACTCTTTGTATAAGTTTCTTTCTTAACCTCGATATCCTTTTCTGTTGGATTTCTTCGGCTAAACTCGTAAACTCGATTAAAACCACAAACGTCATTCATGAAATTATACAAGAATAGAAAAACATATGCCTGTACATTCACACGGTAAGATAAAATGAAAATGAAAATGTTTGTGAGAAGTTTCCCGAGACCTTCAGCTACTATTTAGCTATCCGTGCAGAAGCAAATTATGTTGCGCGGATGCGCAGGTTGGTCTGAATTTTTATACTGGTCGCAAAATCTCTAGAGATGGGTTTTCCAGAGCGCCTCTCATTTTGAAATAAGAGGAAGTTAGGCTTATTGTAAACTCAATATATTAAGCCGAACAATCCTTTTCTATTCTTATCAATGATATCTCCGTTATACAAAACTTGACTTTAGCTTCGGAATTATAATTTAGAGACATGTCTAAGATGAATTGCTCGTTTGGAGCAATTTATCATTTACCCACAATGTTTTCAGAATATGATTGCAGAACAGGCGTTAATTGTCATCCCTATCACGGAAAGGATTAAGCAGTCATAAACCTGTGTAAACATATAGTCGAAAACTATTATACCTTTCGTTCCCGTCTTTTTTTCGAAAAGAAAAATCAAAATTGTATTAACAAGATGGCTTGGGTATATAGTTAATAGCTATTGGAAGACATACAGTGAATAAATACAGCATATACCAAAACCCTTTCCTACATACAACTAATCTGCTGTAGACCACTTTTAAAACATTTAGTAAAAAGTAGGTAAACTCTATAAATAAAAGATCAATTCCCTTGCAAACTTATACTCCTCTTGCACATAAACTTTAACACAAAATACATATATGCTTTTTGACAAAGCGGTTGGGCTTGTCGACCGACTGAAGATTAAAAGAACGGGCATATAAGTTAGTCCGTAATTATGGAATATTTCACATACAAATATAACAAACTTGAACATATTCTAAACATATAATCAATTACAACCGAAGTTATTTAGAAGCTCTTGAGTTTTTCATTCACTGATCTTTTTACATACCCATCCGTTGCCGATTCGCTATGTCATCCACCTTGGCGCTTAAGTAATCTATCTAGTATGCCAGTGTTCGCAGCGGCGGTGGCAACCCCTGTTCGTAAGGAATGCAAACAATACATCTTTACATCTTGAACTACCGCACATGCACATTCCCTGTACTTTTTACTTGATTCAATAAAAGCGACAGATAACTATCAAAAAAATGTTAACATCTTTTCGTTTAAGAGCGAGTACCTCTGTACTCCGAAAACACCAGCACAAGCTATTAAAGATATACTACAACTTCAACGTTCTGTGCACCATCAATCGGAAAGGCAATCGCCTTGACGATAACGATATATCACCAACAATTATAAAGGCAGCCACGCTTGTAATAGGAATATCCAATATTCCAGCGAATATAAAGGCAGCCACGCCTGTAACAGGAATATCCAATATTCCAGCGAATATAAAGGCAACCACGCCAAAACTGATATCTATCATAAGAACATTGTGTGAAGTACGGTCATTGTATTTTATCAGTTTTTTAACCTTCTCTTTTGTTCTTTACACCTAATATAAAACGACACATGTTTATCATAAAACCAACAACAACAAATCATAGAACTACAATCCTTATTATCAATCCTTCTATGAACCATAGATCGGAAAGGCAATCACCTTAACGATAACCATATATCACCAGCAGTTCTAAAGGCAGCCGCGCCTGGAACAGGTAACTCCCAATTCCTGCAGTTATTTACTATATCTCTGAAAGAACATATGTATAAATAGCGTTAAAATATCATATCAATTGATTTAAGAATTTCCCTACGAGTGAACATAAAAATACAGTAGTCAAACCAGAAAATCCAAATATTAATGATCAGACTATGAAATCAATGAAGGTAACCAGTGTTCGACATTTGCATTTTCATAACGCATTACTGTCCCTTATCTAGCGTTTTTGCTCCCTTTTCCACTATAGTCAATATATAAAGCAAACATTCTGAATTTCAAATTGTCAGCTCCAAATTGCCTTCTCCATTTTTTACATATTGTATGTAATTCTTTCAAAGTAGGCAATGATATAAAATTTGAATAAATGAGGAATTCTCCATCGAAAAAACATAACATTGGCCAAAAAGCAGCCGATTTCCATTCCGGCACTACTCGCACTCCCCGCACATAGGTAACTTTCATCTTCCCTAGTACTCTTGGTTTTTAAGTAATAAGTCGGACATGACGTCCACATTCTTTACTCCAGTCATAAGTAAATGTATCCACTCCTAACGTTCCAGAATCTAAAGTAGAAATGATTCAATTTAGCTTTGTACTATGACGCAAAGTAATCAATGTCTAACAAGCCCCAACTCCGATTTAAAATTCTAATGATATCGTTAGATATGTCCCAATCATCTCTCTCTATTATCTTGGATGGATAATAAGCTTTTCCGTTTTCATCCATAAGTTTTCCAAAATGCTAGCTGATCCTTACTTTCCACATACAATATAATACAATAATTCCAAGACTTTGCTCGGGCTATATCTATACTTAGTCATAATCTGTGAAACAGGGCATAAAACAATTCATCAATATGATTTGATCAACAAAACTAGCCAATTTCCTAATAGGTAACTATGGTAGCGACCATACATATTTTAAGGTCTCCAACGTTTTATTAGCTCTATTCCTTTTCACAATATATTCCTTCTGACCTCGCTCACAATTGAAATATTCATGTGTAAACCTATTCATATCATAAAAACAACTAGAAATAAAGTACTCATATTCTATATTGAGGCCGAGTTGAGGTTCGAACAGACAACATCAGGATTGACAACTCGCGCCGCTTCGCACTGAGCTACCGGAGTTCAGCTTATTTTTGGACTCTCTTCCGCCATAACGTTCTTTTCCCGGAGTGTCGGTCTCTCCACACTATAACGTTCTTTTTCCCGGAGTGTCGGTCTCTCCACACTATAACGTTCTTTTCCCGGAGTGTCGGTCTCTCCACACTATAACGTTCTTTTCCCGGAGTGTCGGTGTCTCCACACTATAATGTTCTTTTCCCGAAGTGTTGGTCTCTCCACACTATAACGTTCTTTCCCCGGAGTGTTGGAGTGTTGGTCTCTCCACACTATAACGTTCTTTTCCCGGAGTGTTGGTCTCTCCACACTATAACGTTCTTTTCCCGGAGTGTCGGTCTCTCCACACTATAACGTTCTTTTCCCGGAGTGTCGGTCTCTCCACACTATAACGTTCTTTTCCAGGAGTGTCGGTCTCTCCACACTATAACGTTCTTTTCCCGGAGTGTCGGTCTCTCCACACTATAACGTTCTTTTCCCGGAGTGTTGGTCTTGTTGAAGACCGCGTCTGTTATAGGAACAGTTTTGTCTAAAATGTGTGTTTTCGCCCCGAAACAAGGTCTGGCGTTTCCAATGGGCCCGTATGTATGCCTGACAGGAACGAAATCCCTGCTGATATTCGGTTCGCCTTCAGGTGATTGTTTTGAAAGATATAAGCTTGACATGGTAAATCGCACAAGTTGACCATATATATCTTCCGTTTTAATTTGATTACTGGAATATGGACTTGACAGTCTGCTTTATTAATCTAGCCTCTTTATATATGAAATGTCTTTTAATTTTTATCTGTATTTGCATGTCACCTTTAAAAATGCCATTTCGCTATATCGTAAACACGCTGGATGGCTTATTTGTTGAAATGTTTCCAGAATAACTTTCAGATGATATCTAGGCTAAGTGTAAATGTAGGTTATGTCCGGTCATAAACTAGGACACTTGGCCAACTTTAAGGGAAATTGTTAACAGACTAGAGACTGCATTATTGTTCCAGCAGCTTGAAACTTTGTCAGAATGTTGGTCTTGATGATATCTAGGCCAAGGGTGAAGTCAAAAACAGGGTCACAAGTTCAAAATGAGGGAAAATATTGTTAACACTCTGGAGGCCTCATTTTTAATTTTAGCATGTTTAAACTTTGTCTGAATAATTGTCCTTATGTTATCTTGTTCATATCTAGGCTTAATTCAAATATAGGTCATGTTGGGTCATAAACTAGGTCACTTCGACAGTCTGAAAGAAAATCTTGTTAATATTCTTAATGCTGCATTTTAGTTTTAGCACATTGAAACTTCGTTTGATGAAATCTAGGCTAGTTTCGAATATAGAAAAACAGGTCACTAGGAAAAAATGGAGAAACATCTTGTAAACTATCTAGAGACATTAATGTTGAAACTTTGTCAGAATGTTTGTCTTGATGATATCTAGGTCAACTTTAAATATGAGTCATATCGGGTCAACCTTTAGGTCGTTAGGCCAAATAGAAGGAAAATCGTGTTAACACTCTGGAAGCGGCTCTTTTAATTTTAGAATTTGGAAACTTTGCCAGAAGATATATCTGGGGTAGATTTGAACATGGGTTTAATCTGTCCAGAAACTATGTCACTAGGCTAAATTGAAGGGAAAACAGGTAAAGTATGTACTGAACGGAGAAGTGGAAGTTTTATGATATTTAACCTTGTTTGTAACATTGTTCTTTTGAAAGTTAGATTGTATGAATAATACCAAAATCACAAAAATATGATATTCTGCTGTGCTTAATTTTATGCTAGATTCATTTATGAAAGCCTTATGATATGCATTTGTATTGCTATTTCAGCACATGTAAAAAGTATGTTTTCATGCAATTTACCAATATTTGAAAGACTTTATGCTTATGTTTTTGTCTTCGTGTTTTTTAAATCACATTCTGGAGTTAGTGTATCCATATATATGGAGGTTCACATGATATGTTGTAATTACACCTAAAAATAGACGTTATTCTTCCCTGATGAGAACCCATATCTGTCAGGTGTAAAAACAGGCTATATATATATTTCAATTGACAACGAAATCAGAAGATTTAATTTACAAAAAGGTTAAATATTATAAGAAATCCACTTCTCAGTTCAGTACATCTTTAACACGAGTTTGTGTTTACCTTACTGCATTGGATATGTGTTTGTTCATGTGATGAATTGAAATTGTTTAAATGTTTGATGATTTGACTTTGAACCCAAAGTTAGTAGGGATGGGGTACAACAACGGTCCCCCGTTCCAACAGCTTGTCACAGATTGCTTCAAAATCAAACTCAGCATCTCCAGCATACAATGTGAAGAAGGGTATTACATGTGTACTTTTAATCCAAATATGAAAGCCATAGCACCTGGGTCCAATTCCACCAACTTTAGATAGCGCTAAGTAATACTTAAATACTTAAAAGCATATTTGATCATTTTTGTAAATCATGAATAGTTAATTATGTGAGTAAATGACTAAGTTGACATAAATAGTAACATTGCTGACCAACGATGCTTGTAAAGAAATTAAATAGTTTGGTCTATTTATATGGAAAGCAGAAATGATGAAATATGCTCTTAAGTATTTAGTATTACTTAGCTCTAAGTATCGTTGGTGGAATTTAAGCCAGTAGTTATTGAGATATAGTAAAAATAAAAACTTTAACGTTGAGCTAAACGCAAAGTTAAAAAATACAAGAAATAAAAAAAAAGAAAATCCAAACTAAAAAAACACGTTTGAAATGGATGAAGTACTTTATTAATGAAATGTGTGCACAATTTGAAATAAATCTAACACAAAATGAAGAAGCTATGTCCAATTTTTAAAATTCACAAACAAAATCATGTTTTTTAATCCAAAAAGTAGGTCACACTCAGCATCTTTAATATACAATGTGAAGAAGGGTGTTAGATGTTACTACATTCCAATTATGAAAGCCCTAACACCAGTTCTTATTGAGAACAATTTAAAAAAGGAAACTTTAACTTTGTTGAGCTAAACGCAATTGTTTGACGCCGCCGTCCCCGTCGCCGTCCTCGTCACCATCGCCGCCACCAGAAAAGCAACACCTTAGTCTCGCTTTCGCTAATAGACCCCTAAAAGCAAACAAAATACAACACTTTCTCAAAACAGGGTTTGTATTTTTTAATTTTGTTTTATATCACAGTCTTCAACGTCGAACGTAAATTACTTTCAAGATGGTAAAAGATATGAAGACTTGCCGATTGCTTAATCTAAAATACTTATAAGATCATCTGTTCAATAATCTCCCTCATACGGACGCTTTCTGATGACGATAGTTGAAAGCAGTGTCACAACAGGAAAAATTTCTCAAAACTACTTATTCCTCCGTTAGCCTCAATGTTTTATTTTTCCAGTAATAATACCTTCCGTTTTAGAGAGCATCCCAAATTCTGCCAAATAATTCTGCTGCCTATTTGTAGTATAGGAAAGGATTGAATACTGAAGAGAAATGATCAAGTTGATTACCAGACTTTAAATTATATATCTAGCCGGCAGTGAAGAACTTCACTTTAACCAACCAATTTGGAGTTCTTGACAAAGTCTTGGACACACAATGTTGCTCTGGCTCGTCGCCAGTATCTACAAAACAATGAGATAAGAAAACAGCTAAACTGAAACAAAAGCGCCGTAAGCGAACGCCAACGCTATTCTGTTCTTGTCTAAGTCACAGAAATGGCATTTCTGAATAAGTATTAAAGCGTGAGTTATTTGACTTTGTATAGACATGCATATCGTTCATATGTACATGTGTATCAAGTTTCATGAACACGTTGAACGGTTATTGAGTTATGATGTAGGGTACAAGTTTTGTGATTACGCAGACGACGCCAAGTGTATCACAATAGCTCTACTTAGTTTCTTCGAAATACTAACGAGCTAATCTTGGAAACGGAAATATGATTCAGTCACATTTTAAGCTGACACAGTCTGGCTAACAAATTAGTGTGTATGTTTATTTGTATGGTGTTTTTCAACAACGAGTACTACTAGCCCATTTATCCGAACACCAACGTGTCAGTCGTAATGCTAACCCACATCCCTAAGCGCCTAGGATCAAAAGCCACTACTACCATTTCATCAGAATTTGGTATGACCTAGCCGGGGATCGAGCCCGCAACCTCCCGCACCCAGGCGGACGCGCTACCTTCACACAGTTCGGATATCAAATTAGTTTTTTTTTTTTTTTTGTATGGTACTACAAGTGCGTCACTTTGGAGGCATTTCAGGAAATGACTTAAGTGGGTTTTTTAAGTGGTGTCGACATTACCGAATCATACGCTGAGGTCAGCACCGGAAACGCTCATACCTTATTTGGAGAGAGCAGAAAGTGAGACAGGTGTGAGGCATCACGCGCCCGTGAGTCATTCGTATTATATAACGCTATGGTATAAAAAGCGTTTAATTTTAACGTAACGTTCACGCCATCAAGTCAATTGTCTCACAGTTAAATCTCACGGGCTATCAGCAATAATAGCTAAGAAATTCCCGTGGGCAGATGTTTACTCGAAGAGAACGTCGAATAAATCTCGCCACAGTGGAAACGAGAGGGAAACCCGGAAACGTCAAGATCTACGACGACGGTAACGGTTTCCACGAAGTCTGTAACAAACGCATAAAGTGCCTATTGGAGCAATGATTTCAATACGTATGTCCGTGTATGCGGGAAAAGGGTTAATCTCATATACAGTTTTCCAACATACGTGTTGACCCTTTTTATGAACAGACGGCGATGTGCGCGTTTCGATTTAACTAAAACGTATAGGGTAAAGGCGGGGTTCGTTAACGAAAAGTATTGAACGATATAAACTCCGTAAATCAGAAAGATTGTCGTCACAGTTTTGTTTTTTAAACAGTTTTTATATCCTTTTGTATCGCTTACTAAGAAATAAACGCTGAGACGGAATGAAGGTAAGGATAATCACTTGACTAGCCACTTAAAGCTCTCGAACCATCTTACTTACGACCCTTTTGTTAATCATTCTGCGTTACTAGTGGCTTTAGTTTGTATGATGTTTTACGCCGCTTTCTACACTTATTCAGTTATATCACGGCGTTTCCTGGGTAAGTTACTAATGTCACTCGTTCGGTTTTCATTAAGGCAAAAACAAATTTCCTTTCTGCGTGTGTCCCCCACAAGCTCATTTATTTTAGAATGGCTATACTTCTCCCGAATGAGCTCCCGGGGCTCCTAAATGAGTTCCCGGATCTCTTAAAAGCGCTCCTAAATGGGCTAGTTACTAATGTCCCTCGTTGGGTTTTCATTAAGGCCAAAACAAATTCCGTTGTGCGTGTGTCCCCCACAAGCTCATTTATTTTAGAATGGCTATACTTCTCCCGAATAACAACTTTGTTGTGCGTGTGTCCCCCAGGAGCTCATTTATTTTAGAATGGCTATACTTCTCCCGAATAACAACTTTGTTGTGCGTGTGTCCCCCAGGAGCTCATTTATTTTAGAATGGCTATACTTCTCCCGAATGACATACCGGGGCTCCTAAATGAGCTCCCGAATTTCCTAAAAGAGCTCCTAAATGAGCTCCTGGAGCTCTTGTATGCGTGCGCGGAGCTGTTAAATAAGATCTCGGAGCTCCTATATGCGCGCGACGTTCCAAAATAAATTCCTGGAGCTTTTAAATGCGCGCGCGGAGCTCCCTAATGCGCTAGCGGCTCCAGTATATCACGAAGTGTACCGATAGTTAATTATTAACAATCTATACAGTATAGATAGAACACCATTTTCACAGATAAAAGCAATTTTTCCAGTTAAATAAGGGAGTGTGCGTGGTCTTACTGCTTAAAACTTTAAATATGTGTCTTTTAACAACCGACATTTGATGAACACTTCTGTGGGCATATGATATGATGATGACGACGAGAATGATGATGATGATAATAATTATCATCAAGAGGAAGAGCATAAGGAGGAAAACCAGGGGGGTGAGGAGCAGGAGGAGGAACAGGAGAAGCATTTGGAGGAGGAAAAATAGGAGGAAGAGGAGCAGGAGAAGGAGAAGAAAGAGTAGCAATAAGAGGAAGAGGAGAATGAGGAGCAAGAGGAGGAACAGGACGAGAAAAAGGAGCAAGGAGAGGAGAATGAGGAGAAAGAAGAGGAGCAGGATAATGATGAGGGGGAAGAGGAGAAAGAGGAAAAGCAAGAGGAGCGGGAGGAGAAAGAGGAGGAAAAGTAGGAGCAAGAGGTGGTAGATGAGGAGCAGGAGGAAAATCAGAAGGATGAGGAGGTGGAAGAGGAGGAGAAAGAGCTGGAGGAAAAAGAGAACGTGGAGCAGGCGGATGAGGAGAAAGTACAGCAGGAGCAGGAGGAATAAGAGGAAAAGGAGGAGAGGTAGCTCCTTCATACATACTCATCTGATCAATGAAATCGTCTTTTAATTCAACATTTTAATCAGATAACTGATGTGGATCTTTATTTTTTTTCAGATATCCCACAATGAAAGTGCCTTGCCAACTTTGTTCAAAGTCAATCTACGTAGAATGCGAAAAATGCTTCGCAGTTTTGAACTATCTCGGTCAGAAACACGGGTGTTCGGATAATGACGAAGGATTCTACGACAACCATGAGGGATCGATATCAGTTTGCTCACTCTGCGAAATAAAGTTTATAAGAGATACCGATGAAACGAATAGAAGTAAGGACAAGTCCAATCATGCAGTGCCAAGTCTGCGGTAAAAGCTTTAGTGATCTAAGCCGAACCAAAGGTATGGTTGGATAGAGGAGGGTTTCTTCTACCATCAAATGCCAAAACAACCTAGGATCGAGCTACTTTTGTACGTTTGCGAGGCGGAACGAAAGTGAAAGAACAGAACAGAACCGTTTATTCATAATATAATATACAAATGCATAGGGCATACACAAACTATATGCCAGACGATGCTAATATTATGTTAGGTGTAATAGCTGTCAGTGGTTGTGTGACATAGCATACCTTGATTCATTTATATAGGATTGATCCTCAGCAGATAGACAATATACATGTGCATACGAACACTTAACCCACCCTCTCTCTCTCTCTCCCCCCCCCCCCTCTCTCTCTCTCTATATCTCTGTCTCTCTCTGTCTCTCTGTCTCTCTCTCTGTCTCTCTCTGTCTCTCTCTGTGTCTGTCTCTCTCTCTCTCTGTCTGTCTGTCTGTCTGTCTGTCTCTCTCTCTCTCTCTCTCTCCCTCTCTCTCTCTCTCTCTCTCTCTCTCTCTCTCTCTCTCTCCCCTCTCCTCTATCTTTCTCTCTCTACTGTGTAAGTGTTAATCTGCCTGTATGCATGTGCATGTTTATCTGTATATGTGTGCGCAAGTCTATCATCATGAATGCATGTCTATCATCATGTGTGTCTACCATTATGTATGTCTATCACTATGTATGTATATATCTGTGTTGATGCATGTGTATCTGAATCTATGCATATCTGAATTTATGTCTATCTGTATATACATTATGTCTTTACGTTTATGTATATATGGATGTCCGTCTATCTGTTGGTGTAACTGTCAATCTGCCTGTATGTCAATATGTACGTTTATCCGTCTATGCGTTTGCATGTCTATATGTCTATGTATGTGTATGTCTATCACCACGAATGTATGTCTGTCATCATGTATGTCTGTGTATATGCATGTGTCTATGCATGTATGCCTATCTGAATTTATGTCTATCTGAGTGTATGTATATTTGCGTTTATGTCTTAATGTTTATGTATATATGTATGTCCGTCTAT